>JAODKC010004651.1:0-16048 GCA_026777985.1 Mormyrops attenuatus
CTTTACACAGTGTGTAGTTAGAGTATGGAATAGTCTTCCTGCTAGTGTAGCGCAAGCTAAAACCCTGGGTTCCTTTAGATCAGAGCTAGATAAGATTTTAACAACTCTGATCTATTAGCTGAGTTCTCCCCAAAGGAAGTTGATGGGCCGAATGGCCTCCTCTCGTTTGTAAATTTCTTATGTTCTTACAATGTACACTCCTAATTCTGACAATGTATGTTTACGTATAGAACAGGATCAAAGCTGGTTAAGCATCCATCTCAACTTCCAACTGCTTATCTAGTACTGGGTTGGAGGGTCGATCACGGTTACATCCCAGCCAAGATGTCACTGGGGTCAAGCATGTTTGATATATTCTTGAAGACAGCCTGTGAGTGTTTCACCTTCACACCATGTCACTGCTAGAGTTTAAGAGTATATGACAAGTTTTATATAGTGGCCAATATGGTACATTTGATGTACCATCCAATCACGTCCGAATGCATGATACTCTAGTGGATCATGAAACAGTGCTTAATCTCCTTAGAAAGGCTGAAAGATAAACCATAATGCACTGTCTCTGTAAATTCCACTCTCAGAAAAGTGGAGTTAATCGTAATTTAATCTGTTAAATTGTGCCATTTATCCGCAGAAAGACTCTGCTAAGCTAAGGTGTCATAGCGCGGCAGAATGAAAGTGCTGCATTAGATCGGTGCTCTAAGGTGCGGCAGACTTCATCGCTCTTTGAGCTCTGACTGCATAATGATCTCATTATTTATGAAGGCCGGCTTGTCAGCCGGACACGTTTAGCATTGTCCTCCACTGCTCACCATCCATCTTCATCAACCAATAGCCGGTGCCCTTTCTGCTGCGTTGAAAGTCTGGAGTTTTCCTCCATTTTCACCGTGGGCGTATCAAACAAACATTCACGTCCTTGTCGGTGTTCTGCAATTGATGCTACTTTGAGAGCTTACTAGTGAACGGTGGATTTCAGTTGCATTGGCCGTACCATTTGCTGGACAGTCGAATGGGTGCAGCCAGAGAGGTAGGGACAAGACAGGCCTGGCCCCAAGCTGGGAGGGAGCCCCCCCCCAGGGTGGCTGATTTAGTACATTTCAATAACACATTTGCTTTATTTATGTTTTTATCCTGTTTTTTCACAAAAGTCAAAATAATGGACTTGTGTTTCTTAGATTGTCTTTGTTGATATTATTAATTTAGACGTCAGGCTAAAATAATGGTAATAAATTTTACCATGTTGGGGGAGGGTGAGTTGGAGGGCCCCATGGATTTTTGCCCATGACCCCCAAAGTCCATAGAATCGCCTCTGGGTACGGCTTTCTGTCTCTGGTCTGAGGTCACCTCCATCACCATGGAAATGGCACCAGTCATGAAATGCTATGTTGAGTGTCTACAAGCCTGAGGCGCCAAGTGAGATGGAGCATAACCAAGCCCGTGCGTCCGAGGCGCAGCAGCCTTGTTGACTCACTCTAACGTTTTCGGTGTGCCCCATCTCCACAGCTGAGGACAACCCCTGCCAAACCAACCCCTGTCTTCACGGAGGGAGCTGCCTGCCTGAAGGGAACGGCTACAGGTGCTACTGCCCGCAGGGATTCTCCGGGGAGAGCTGCGAGATCGGTAAGGAGCCTGGGGTCACTGGTCACCCTTTCCAGTGCATCCTGTGCTATTTGCTAACCGCTATTAGCATCACCGTTACTTGTTTATTCCTCAGTCCCATCTTGCCGTTACAAATCCAAAGTTTTCGATACAAAGCACAAAGGATAGGAATTGATTACACCCGTGACCCGACTTGCGGTAATCAGGAACTGATTCACGTCCAGGACAGCCACTGCCCTTAGCAGAGTCTGGCACTTTTATTTAGCCTATTCTGGCACCGCCTGAGATTCCTACAGCAGCCAGCAGAAAATGAAATGTTAATTTTTTCAGTAGCTAGGTGACAGTTCGAGATATGATGGAAATATCGCCAAAAAGCCGCTACGGTCGAAGGATTTCGATTGTTGCGTCAGTGAAGTTCTTTTTTAAAAATCTCCTCCTTTGGTAATTTTCAAACCCATTTCACATAGCAGCACCCCAGAGAGACATCAGTGCCAAGCCGGCCTCGAATGTTATCGGCAATTTTATTTAATTTAATATTCTAGCAAAGTTGGGTTGTCATAGCAGTCAAGTGATTCACTGGTCATCTGCAGAGCAGTGGACAGAGAGATCGAGGGTGGTGTTAGAACATTGAGGTGCGTCGTATTTTCCGGTCCTAAACCATGACCCCATTCCTTGGGCAGTATTTCCTTTTATGCTATACACTTTTATGCTTATACATTATATACACGGTCTGTAAGAATGGAACTCACAATAGAATTGAAATGAAACCGTTCTGGGATATATCTGAAATTCAGCACAATCATGCAGACAGAGTGAGCTACAGATGCCAAAGAGCCTGTAAGGATTCGTCACACTTGACGACTCACCGCTTCTGCAGCTGCCGGGTCCAAGATTGGAATGAGGAGCATCTGATTTGCTTGTGCTTTGTTCATAGCACATATGGTCTGGCACTTATTATGAGGTTTAGTGCAGAGGGCACAACGGTCTGAACCCGCTCTTGTCTTGCTTCACTTGTCTTGTCCATGCAGTGCATTGGATATGGCTGCTGTGACAATAAAGCCCTACTTGACCTAACGTGACTTGAGATAGCGAGGCATTTGACCAGGAATGTTAGCCTAGGTACTGAAAAGCTGCACATAGATCTGGAAGAGGGGGAGAATGAAGCATTATTTAAGCGGTTTGTTACTTGTACAGCTTGCTATCCCGGCTTGGGACGGCACGCGGTGGCTAAATTTCTGGCCGTGTCCTTGATGTCAGTGACGGATGATCCCATAATGCAAAGCAGCGTTCGATAGAAAGGGCAGGCGAGATTTACCCAGCGGTCACAGCTGCTGTGGACAGGACATCAACGTGGATTGGAACGGCGCATTAAATCTATTGCCGGACGGACGGTTTACAGACGGGTCAAAGGTCGAGAGCTCCATCACACCCGAGACAATGGGCTGGCAGATATGGGTTGGGGGCTGAGAAAAGGGGTCTGTCTCCGCTCTGATTGTTAAACGATTTTGTCGACGGGCTCCCACGACTCATTGGCAAGTCTGAAAAGGCTTATCTGTCTAAGGTCACCCTATAGTCCATCAACGAAGGTTTAAATAAATGGAACATCACTCAGCCATTGTTTAGACGAGAGCAGTTAAAGTATACTTATATATTAAAAAGTATGCAAATCAAAAGTAGTTTACCATACTTTTACTATGTATATTGACACTGAAGGCATTTTCCAGATTGGTTTATATTTTCACATTGATTTTTGTCTATTGCACTTTGTGAAATATACATTTAAAATCCGCTAAGGATGTCACCTGTACTTGGCCTGGTTCATTTGACATGATAGTATCTCACTGACTCCTGACCATAGATTATGGTAATAATATTATCATTGGCAGAGATATAAGAAGCAATTCTGGCTCCATTTCCTCATGAAAAAAATGATGATGGAGGTAGGAGAGGTGTGCAGTCCCGTGAAAGGCAGTCGCCGGGACTTAAGTTGTAATCGCAATTATTTCTGAAAAACGTGTTTAGGATCCCTGCATAATGTATAAGGTGCGGCCTGCGTTTCTACACCAGGGGAATGAAAGATTCATGAGGAGCAGAGATGCGCTTTTTGCCCGCTTCCCAGAGGGACCAGGCATGAGCAGGGACAGATAGCTCGGGCCACCAGGGTGGGGGGGAGGTCCGTTACCACCTGGGGGGGATTCTCAGTTTCTCTTGCATCATTCCTGGCAGTGCTCGGCCTTAGCTTAGAGCCTGCAGCCGCCTCAGCGTTGCATGCAAATGAAGACTGCAGACCGACCTCCCTTAGCGACGGTGGAAACAGCACCGTCGGCCTCCCGTCCCACTAATGAGAGAGTCTGCGGCGGGCACGGCCGCATTTAGAGGAGGCCAGGCTTCCCGTCGCACTGTGCTGGGCGAAGAGGACGTCACCCTTCAGCGTGAGGATGAGAGTGGCAGACGGTTACTGGTCCAGAACTGCTCCCATTACTGTCCAGCTTACATGAGACACTTTCTGTGAAATTACAAGCAGAGAGGAGTGGGCAGGAGGGGGAAAAATGGGGGAGGGGGGTGGCCTTGCAAAGGATAACGCTCCCTACAGAAACCCGCAATGTGTTTTTTTTTAATGGCCAGACTCCATGGTTTTTAAATGGAATCATAAAGCAAACAGAGATCCGGATCCATAAACAAATCGGGAGTAAAATGCGATTGTGATGATAGACTTGAAAATGAACGCGCCTGTTTGGCATTCGAAGTTGCATGCAGGTGGTGGTGGGGGGTGGGTATTCTGGATATTCTGTCTCCCATCCATACGCGGATAATGAGGAAATTATTCGAATTCGCTCCCCCCTGCCCCAATAACAGCGTCAGTGAGTATAGAAGAACAGTCACGGCGGAGTAATGACACCATCCGACAGGGCGCTCCTCAGCCCTCTCGATACGGTGAGGGGGTGTTGCACTCTACCCCCCAGGAAGAAACTATGCATCTGCAAGATAACCTTCGTCTCGGAGGGGGCTCAAGCACCTGTTCACTGGTCAGACCGTTCAGCCAATCAGAAGCTCTGCTGCCATTCTCTTTTATCTCTTGCAATCTCTAGCGTTTCCTCGTTCCTGTTACAATTCCCCTTTGGCACCCTGCTCCCCCAGCTCTTTGTGATGCGGCATGGAGCACGTATGGAAATCGCCCGGTCACTCCTGAGGCTGCTCGTCTTTGCGTCAGGTCGCACATTTGCATCGCCGGGGCTGACCCTCCGCTACCTGAGATCTGTCTCTCTTTCTCTCTCGGACACACTCGCACGTGCTGCAGAACATGCGACCGGCACCCCGCGCAGGACTCGCTGCAGCTCTCAAGCAGCAATAAGCCTCTTTGCATCTAGGTAATAGTCGTTTGGTGCAGGGCAGTGGCGGTGCCTGTGTGCAGGTTGCGGCTGGCTGCAGTGGCCCTAGCACGCCGGTGGCAGCACCAGGTGATTGATGGCCCAGTTTCCACGCTGCTCTCCTGGCGCCGTGCCGTCGCTTAAGACAGATGATTGGCTCCGCCCGCCACCCATGCTTCATTAATTCGGCCCCCAGCGCTCTGTCACTTATCGGGACGAGATCAGTGGACCCTGCTCCATTATCTGTCATTCGCAAGCTTCTCATGCCACAGATGGGACACCCTCAACACCGTCCCCCCCATCCCTGAAATCTACCCACCTGTCCGCCTGTCCGGTTCTCTCCTCCCCCAACCCTGCATCATCTACTCCTCCAGACAGAGCCCACATACCACCTGGGGAGCCGCTGTACAGGTGCAAAGTGGCAGGTTGGTGTCGCCCCCTTGCTGCCAAGTGAGAAAGAGGCACATCTCCTTGGAACCCAGCGGGATTCTGGAACACCTGCCATCGCCTTAAAGACGGATATGGATGTAGCTCTTATCTGACACCTTTGTTGTTACACTGTTATAGTGTCGCCATTTCAGATTTGTTTGCCTGGGTGCATGGGTGGGGGGGGGCATATCAACACAAGGAGACCCACAAATTGTTGCATGGAACCCTGGGAAATCCATGTGTAAAGATATCCACACCCTTTGGCAGTGCGAGCCCCTTCTTTCGCCTGTAACCGTGGCTTGCAACACAGTAGGTTTTTGACCAGAGGGGCGGGGAAGGCATGTCGGTGCCTGTGTAGGAGGGGGGTCCTTTCTGCCGCAGTCCTGCCATAAATCACGCTGACCCAGAGAGGGGGGGGGAACGTTTCAGCTGCCGGCTGCAGAGGCCCATTCCGCCCCGCTATTCCGATTGAGTTCACAAACTCCAAGCAGAACTCGGAATGTGCTGTCGGGGAACAGAATCACACACCGCCTCAACTTGGTTGAGTCACGTGGGTGGCTTGGGTAAGCGCGACGGACCTCTTCCTCTCCATCTTAGGTGTTTTTCACAGGTAGCCTCGCAGCTAACCATTGCTCCCGACCTCATTCGGGCTAATCCTGCCATTATTTACAGGACCCCCCAGGGACTTCTCCCATGGCGAGTGGGGCAGGATACAGCAGCAGAAATACTGAGCTGCGGATCCACAAAGATGGAAGATGGCAGATTTTACACTTCTCTCCCCCTGAAGTGCTTCTCGTGTGAATTCGAATTGTCTGGCTTTTAAGTAATTTGGACACTAAATTCACAAACATTCACATTTTGACCTAGGCATTCTGCCCTTAATTATCACTAATTCCAGGAAAGACAGGCTTCAGAAGGATGTGTGAGCAGTATGGTCGCACACCGTGTAGCAGTATTGTCTCACACCTTCAGGGTCAAGGGTTCGATTTCCGCATACTCTGTATATGTGTGGATGTTCTCCCTGTGGCGCCTGTGTTTCTTCTGGGTACTCTGCCAAAATTAAGTGACTTGGTGCCCTTAAATTGCCAACGATGAGCAAGTCTGAGTGTGTGTGTTTATTGCAGTAGTCTGGCATGCCGTCCAGAATGTCCCATGCTCACCCTAAGCTTACTTGGATAGACTTGAGGCTGTCTGTGACCCAGTACTGATAGATTAATGGATTAATGTGTGGACTGGAAGTTCAGGTGTAATGTGGGAAATATCTGCCAGTAGGAGTAACTCTATGTACAGCTCCTGCCCAGCTGGGAACAGCACTGACGACCATGAGACACTAGGGGGCACTAGTTTGTGGCCACACCCTGCTGGAGCACATTACACACTTATGGATCAAAAGGCCCAAGCAGGTCCACTTGGCCCGGGTTCTGAATTTGTTTCTTACTGGCCTCGCTGCCCTCCTGGTCCAGCCGCGTCAGCGCTCATTACCGAAAGTGCTGCCATTTTAGATTTTTATGCTAATCCGGTCAGTACCAAAAGCCCACTGCCACCTCCAGGGTTGATCCAGGGTTTATTTTGTGTTATTTTGGGAATTTCGCCAGCGTTCCAGGAGTGATGGGGAAATGAAGAGCCTTTTTGGGATCCATTACCAGTTGTTACCTGAGTGTGAGCTTTCTGGAATTCTGGAATTTAGCGTACCCCATGTGTGACATGTGCACCTGTTTAACCGCTTCTACACACCTGTGACAGACTCAGAGGAAGACGGCTGTTTACATCTGCACCCTGCTCACTCCCCCTCCTACAGGTTTAACTTCATTTGAGAAGGTCCTGCCTGCTTTCTTAAGTCATTGTTCAATGGGCTCTTGTGTTCCGTTGCCTCCTTAAGTCATTAAAGAGGAACTCTGGGATGTAAGCGATTACCTTTGGCGTCTATCTGCCCGCCCACCAACAGGCTTGCTCCTCCCTGGCCAATCACAATTCGCAAGAGTATTGGTGACAAAAATGTCCAGCATTAACCTTACATGCACTACCCCGAAATCTCTTCAGAGGGGATGCAGGCTGCTTGCTTGCTGACTGTCATGGGGGGCGGGGGTCATTTCCTGTAAGGTGCTCGCATTTCAGCCTCAGTCTCTAGAACCTCCGTTCCTCAGCTATAAACAGACTGATGGGTTTTTAGCCATAATCGAAGCGAAACATTTCTTACAACAAAGGTCACAGCAAGTCTGTAAAATCCTGCTGAGCCCCCCCTAATTTGCATACGATTTCAAAGCACATGCAGCCGCTGTTTTCCAGAACTATCCGGCGTTCTGCACTGCATTCAAGTGCAGGACCACCTCCCCCAGCAGAACCCTCACAACCGGAGTGAGGTGGAAAAGCGCGGCCTGTGGCAATGTGATCCTCCAGTATGGAGAACATCCTGAACATTCCAGATCTCTCCAGTGTGGGGGATGGTTCTGCAGAAGGTTGTGCAGGAACAGCTGGATCCTAATGCCTAAGCACATCCAGCCTTGTGTACCGTGATTTCATTGCTGGCCAGGAAATACATTGTTCCAGAGTGATATCGATTTTTCTTCTCCCTGTGATGCTCCCCTTGGTGGACCTTCATCCGAATGCATCACCGTGATAGCATCATACGAAATGACGTTTGGGTTTTCTTAGGTCCCAGCTTACAAACGCAGGAAAATAACACTAGGTGTGAGTGTTAAACCCGGAGGCTGGAGATACAGGCTCAGAGTGCCCCCCCCCCACGCAGGGGGACGCCCCCCTCCCACGGAGAAGCGGACGGCAGCTATGACTTCACCTGTGTATAGATGCAGTTAGGATTGCCGTGCAGCTGAATGAAAGGCGGTGGAAATCACACCAAAAGGCGTGTGGCGTATGTGGATCCCAGAGTACTCATGAACTTGAGTGGTACTACCTTATTTGTACGACTTTTATGATGAGATTGCGGCATGCAGTGTTTTCAGTAGCCCATAAGTCACCCCCTAGCACCTGGCAAACTCTGGGCTCGACTGCGCTGGGTCCCGGTGGCACCAGAGGCGGGCAGCTCTGCCAGACACGCTACCGCACATGGCAGCGAAGCGGTCGCACGGGAAGGCAGTGTCGAGTGAACCGCAGCACGGACCTGCGGAAGGTACGTGGCATCTTTCATCAAGGCACAAAGAACGCCATTATCTGTAGACATCTCTAGTGGCAAATATCCTTTAATGGGCCCTGAAAACCAATCCAGGTGAATCTTGCCCTTCCAGAAGCAAGCATCCCTCAGCCCTGAGTATACAGACACAAAGTAATATGAGTGTGACTGTATGGAGTCAGATTAGCAGATGTAATAACACAAATTTGTGTTTGAAGAAGGAAATCTTCTATGTCAGCTGCTCCTGACATCGGGTAAATAAAAGACGTACAACCTGTCCTCTGTATAATATCAGACTGATATTTGAAGAAGGTATATTTATAAATATATTTGATCTAAATAAATGGCTTGTATAGCTATAAACATCTTTTGTGCCTCTGTCACTGGCTGACTTAGGTAGGTAGCAAAAGTTGCACATAGAGCAGCCTGCTGTGACATCAGCATATTCCTTTAGAAGGCTGTGTGATCAGGGGAGGTTATTACTGCTTATCAGCTAGGCTATTATTTATTAGGAAAA
Source organism: Mormyrops attenuatus (assembly GCA_026777985.1). Classification (NCBI taxonomy): domain Eukaryota; kingdom Metazoa; phylum Chordata; class Actinopteri; order Osteoglossiformes; family Mormyridae; genus Mormyrops; species Mormyrops attenuatus. Next base: position 9,038 of record JAODKC010004651.1, read on the forward strand.
GCTTTTAAAACAACTTAAATGTTGAAAAGCTATGTTTTCAATGATGCTTCGAGTCATGGCGCTAACGAGCGGGAAGCTATTTATTTTTAATAGATTGCTGTAAAAAAACATGCGCAGTAATGGAGCAAAAACGTAACGAGACAAGATAAGGCGGCGAGGAGCAAGCGTTTGCTACGGTAATCACAGGTTTACAGCTGCATGGTTAATGCTTGTGTCTGCCGCGACGGCGGGTCGCATTTTTGCTGTTGCTGTATAAAACGGAAGCTCTGCTCTGGACTTGGTCCATCTCTTTGGGGTCCGGGCCATTTCTCCGCAGTGTGCCAGGTGCTGTCGGTGTCTCGGTCACCCACGATGTTTCATCCCCGTTTTGTAAGGTGCGCCTCCCTGTTTCATCTTCGGCAACAGGACCGCTGTGAAGGACACTGACCTTTTTACTCGTCCTCAATGGCTGGTCTGTCAGGTGGATAATGGCAGCTTTAAGCTGAGGCCGCAGATGTTGAAGAGAATCACATCCCTCTATCCAACCTCCATGAACACAGACCGAGATGGGAGTCCATCTCATGCAGCACAGAATAGGGGGACAATGGATGGCAGGCCAGTCCCTCACAGGACTCTCTCTCTCACACACACACACACACACACACACAGACACACACATGGCATTGCAGGCAATTTAGGGCCTCCAGCTCATTGAGCTGCATGTTTCTAGACTGAGAGGGAAAATCGGAGTACCTAGGCCACGCACTATGAGAGCATGCAAACTCCTCAAACACAGGCTGCTGGAGGATTTTAGCATTTTTTTTTTTGCATTTATCCATTTGCAGTGAAAAGAAATAAGAAATTTACAAATGAGAGGAGGCCATTCAGCCCATCAAGCTCATTTGGGGAGAACTCAACTAATAGCTCAGAGTTGTTAAAATCTTATCTAGCTCTGATTTAAAGGAACCCAGGGTTTTAGCTTGCGCTACACTAGCAGGAAGAATATTCCATACTCTAACTACACGCTGTGTAAAGAAGTGCTTTCTGAAATCCATTTTAAAATGTTCTCCCGCTAATTTCCACCTACGGCCATGAGTTCTAGTATTTAAACTAATATTGAAGTAGCCATTTGACTGAACAGCATCCAGACCTGTTAGAATCTTATATATTTGGATCATGTCCCCCCTTAGTCTCCTTTGCTCGAGGCTGAACAGATTCAACTTCAGACAGATTTACAAATTCCTCTAAGACCAGGAATCATTCTTGTAGCCATACATTGAACCCTTTCCAAGGCAGCAATGTCCTTTTTAAGGTATAGGTACCAAACCTATACACAATATTTTAAGTGGGGTCTTATCAAGGAATTGTATAATCTTAACATCACCTCCCTTAACTCTAGACATGTAATCCAACATCCTATTGGCCTTTTTAATTGCTTCCCCCACTGGGGAGAGTGGAACATGAAAGCATCAACATACACATCAAGGTCTTTCTCATAATCAGCTACCTTTATTTCAGTGGAACCTATAAAATATCTGTACTTTATATTTCTGCTCCCTGCATGGATTACCTTACATTTATCTACATTAAATTTCATCTGCCAGGTATCAGCCCAGTCGCTAATTAATTCAAGATCTCATTATAGCCTTTGTGCTGCTAGTTCGGTATCTGCGATATCACCTATCTTGGTGTCATCTGCAAATTGAGCCAGTTTACTGTATGTATTGGTGTCAATATCATTAATGTAAATTAGGAACAATAGTGGTCCTAAGGTTGAACCCTGCAGTACCCCACTATGAACGCAGGCCCACTCTGACATTGTGCCTCTAATAACTACCCGCTGCTTCCTGTCTGTTAACCAGATTTCGATCCAAGCTGCTACAGATCCTAAAATCCCTGCAGCTTTGAGCTTTATCAAGAGCCGTTTGTGGGGGACAACATCAAAGGCCTTCTGGAAATCTAAGTATATCACATCGTAGGCCTTTTTGTGATCACCTGATGTCTAGCTCTGAAATACTGGGAAGGAAACTGATCAGGGGCTATTTTTAATATTAGGCCACAGTGACATTGACCATGAGCAGCCTCACTGCCTCACTGCAGGTGTGAGGGTCAGGCCAGTGCAAGGTTGGGCTCCTCGTGGCCCAAATGCAGACCAGCTCCTCCACCTGCCCCTTGGCCCTCTGGGAACTAGGAACTGATGCTTGCAGTTATCCATGCCCTGGCTGCAATGTGGTTTTGTGTTCTGGGTCAGCAGAGAAAAGTCAGTCAGTACAGCTTAAGTCTTTTTCGCTACCATTTTCTTGCAATCCATGCTGGGCCATGTGCACTTACACAGCAAACCACTCCACTGTGCCGACCTATTGCACTTAAGCGGACGGACCACTCAGGGTAGCTCAAAAACTGCTGCCCCATAATCCCCTATGTCATTGTTTTGATACACTAACCTTCTCGACCGATGCATTATGGGTAGGCCTAAAAGAGCAGCAACTCTTCTGTGAGTTTGAATAAAAAGTAGGGGTTGGGGGGTTGTTAACTTTAAAACTTGAGGAATCTTTTAAAGTCATGTTTGCTGCATATCATCCAAGTACCCATTCTCCAGGTCCAGGAGAGGTCCACTCAGATCGTTTTAAGGCAAAGGATTCTGGGATACCATCTGTGCTTTTAGTTGATTTTGGCCTCAAGCTAGATAAAAAAAAAGTTAAAATGTGTACCATCTGAAGGAGGAACACGTACAGAAAGGAGACCCATAACCTCAGTCTTTCCAGATTGCCTGTGGTTAACTATCGGCAAGCAAAAATATTTCATTTAATCCAGTACTGGGTAGCCTGCACAGATTAACGTACAGAGAGGCTGGGATATCCATGCTTTCTTTGTTTGTTTTTGTTTTGTTCTCCTCTGTTGGGTCTTGGAAATCCACCAGAGAAGGCTTAGCTATTTCCCCTATGAATCAGAGGTTTTAAAGGTGCAGATATTTCTCATACACCCGCCCCCGGAATGAATTAAGATGTAAATAATCGCTGCCATTGTTTATGCATAGCCGGAACGAATCGATACCCTCGTTAGGGCTGTAAGAGTCTTTAATATCTCTGGCTTTCATGTTTCCAGAAGGCTGTGTGGTTTCCTGTCTGCTGTAAACATAAGAGCCAAAGCGTAAAGCCGTCGAGGTGGGAAAGCAAAGGCCGCGGAGAAGGCCGATACGGCCCCGGCGAATGTTCACACCGCGTGTCTCGTCTGTCATCCGCAGATATCGACGACTGCCAATCAAATCCATGTCAGAATGGAGGCACCTGCATCGACGAGATTGACTCCTTCGTCTGCTTGTGCCTGCCCAGTTACGGAGGGGCCACGTGTGAGAAAGGTAAGCAGAGGGCGAGAGTCGCCCTCGGGCACCCAAAGAGGGTACATTCTATTTATTTAGCAGACACTTTTATCCAAAGCGACATATATTGTTTTTGGAGAAATCAGGGTCTGGAGCAACTGGGAGTTAAAGGCATTCAGGGGAGGCAAAGAGGGGGGCAGTTTGGAAGATTCCAAGGGCCCCTGAGTGACAGAGGCATGTATAGTTATATATAATAACTATGTGCTAATATAATAGTCAATTATAATAATAATTATTATTATGTATAGTCAAACCCTTTAGAACGTAGATATAATGATCATAATCACGTCGCACACGTGCGAAAGATACTGTTTTCCGAAACATGTCAGTGATGGTTTCTTCAAAAGGTTTCTTTGTGTTATAATGAATAATAAAGTGTTTTTGATTAGATATATTAGCTATAACTCCTTTAACAGTCCTACTACATCTCGGTGATAAAATTGCTTGTCTAAGCACTCGCTACATCGGTTTCATTTAGTCCCGCCTTGAAAGTTAGCGGAGCCAATGAATACAAGTGCGGGTGGGGTTTCATATGTAGCCCCCTAGCCTGACCGGTGAAGCTACGGGTCTGTCCCCCCTTTTTCTCCATGGCCGTTTGCCGCACTTCCTGTTCCCTCAGCCCAGTCTGACCCCGTGAGGTCATCTCTCCCGCACCATGGTGACAGGATAAGGTGACGATGACAAATGCTCCACCACAAAAACGGGGCAGACTTCAGTATGAAGGAGATGATCTTTGGGGTGCATCCTCCGATGTGAGGCCTCACCCGCATTCAACGAATCTTCTTTGTCTGCAGACATGCCTGCAAATACCGGGACTTAAATATTGGTTTTAGTGAACGAATGGCTGCATACTGTATATATAACTGGAAAGGTTGTATGAAAACTATCCAAATATATTACATGGCCAAAAGTATGTGGATACCCCTGTTAATGGAATTGCCTAATTGAGCTACTCCCATTGCCGACTCTGTTGTAAAAATAAGTGCATAGTCACAGGATCTTCTGCAGCAGCCATGAGCAGCAGCAAGTGGTTGTACAGAGAAGGTTAGTGATGTTCCACTTGGCACATCACAGGAGGCCGTCTACCCAATGAGTCATTTCACCACATTTCTGGTCAACCACAAGGGAAATGCTTGTGAAGGTCAAAACATCTGGGAGCAAGTTCATTTGTGCAGTGGTGGGTCACACAAATTCACAGAAAGAGACCTGATCACCCAACACTGACACCCAACCTGAATGAAAGCAGATCCCACCAGCAAAGTTACAACAACTAATGGGAAGCCTTCCCAGAATAGTGGAGGCTATTTTAGCAACAATGGACTGACCAGCTTTATATTAATACCCTTACCCAAGCTGGTGTCTGCATACTTTTCTGCATTTAGTGTATATTTTACAGTGTTTGTTTCTTGTAAGATGGCTCATAGCAGGATCTGACATCTGCCAGCCAACGGATTTGACCTGTAGTTCCAGTCATTTCAGTGCTAGGCTTCTCGTTGTGCAGAGCCCTGTGGTGTAGTTTGTTCATCAGGGAATCCCCGTCAAACAACGGCAACATGCTAGCCGGTCAATAAATTCATCTATGGAGTTCCGCGCCGTTCCCGCGGGGGCTGGATGCTTCCTTTGTTTCATCTAGCTTAGTATTTTTCAAACGCCTGCCCAGGACACACAGAGATGCCTTGATGTACGATTGACATTTGTCCGATTGTGTGATGCCCAGGTTTCAGAATGCATCTCGAACCCGCTTCCTGGTGTAAATATCCACGCTCTATACCACCGAGATCCTCTGTCTGAAGCCCTGTTAGTTTCACGCCATAAACCATTTTGAAGCAAAGATGCCCATCCCACACAAAATGCGAGCTGTGGATCCCCCTCCCCCCAAAACAGTATTTTGAAAGCTCGGTTTTGAACTTGGAAATTAAATCTAAATCGTTGCAGTTCCCCTTTTCAGAAGAACATCGTGGCCCCCAAATCCACCGCACCCTTTGTGTGCTCTTCTCCCAAATTACCACCCTGGAGCGATGCAACAGAGAGATCACGTGGCAAAGAAGGATAACTTTTCTTTATATATATATATATATAAATATATATATATATATATCAAGGCCAGCAAGCCTCTGTCCTTTGGCTGACCCTTGGCGCTGACTGAGCTGAAGTGCCGCGCAAAGAAAGCCATCAAGGTCACCACAGCTGATACTTAGGGGCTCTAGATCAGCTTCCCTGGGCCTGTATCTGGCAGACTGAACCCTGGGGTGAGGGAACACCCTGCTGTGTGACGGGTCCCAGCATTGGCTGCAGTTATCTTACCTATACCAGGATTTTGGGTGCTCCTGAACACTCTGGGGGTTAAGGGCCCAATGTTTTAAATCACTGCCAATCATGGGATTTGAACCAACAACCCTCCACTGACCGACACAGTGGCCTAACCCACCGAGCCACCACCACCTTGAAAGGATTTGAATGATCCGCATTGACTTTTCCCGCTAAGACTCCAGACGCTTGGCTTCGTGATCTATATGGGGTCACGCAGCATTTCCCACAACCACTTCAGTAAGGAAGAAACTGCCACCCTTATGTAACGCACTTACGCACCTGTTTCTCCCTCAGGGTTCTTAATGAGGGCTGAGCCACCGCATAAATTAGTGACCCCCCTATGTGCTTGTCGGTGTTACTGTTGCATCGCTGGGTGATTTTGGTGCAGCTTAAGGAGATGACACCCGCTGGGAGTGGGGGGGGGGAGCAGATCTGGCGGGAGGTTGGGGTCGGCCCTCCTCTGGGCAGCCAGCCCTGCTGCTCCGGTTAGCGGGCCCAGTTCCTGGCCTGGCACCTACCCCAGACGCCTTTAGCTTGGCAGGTCTCTCCCACTGCCTCCTTGGAGCTGGAATGGCGTCGACCCTGTCAGCTCAAATCGGCCTTAACGAGCGGCGCGCCATTTCAATCAGGAAGGAGGCGAGGCTCTCGGTGTGGACGCCAACCCCCCACCTCCTCTGTCCCCCCCCCGCCCTTTTCCTCTATCAGTTACAGGTTCTTTGTTCTCAGTCAGATATCTGCCACCACGGTACATGTATTTCCTCTGTTCCACTGTAAAAGGTTCCAAAAAAGGGTCGGGGGGGGCGGTTTCCTAGGCAATGAGAAGGGCGAGGCAGACAAACCCATTAGTCATAAATAATCCTTTCTGATTGGATTTTCTGCCATGTCTACCAAACTCTGTGTCCTTGCCACAAATGAGTAACAGACCCATATTTTAGCCTCCCTAAATGAATTCAAGAAATGTGATATTCTGGTCACTGATTTATTCAACAGCAGAGAGATTAATTATTGGCGGTGCGAAGATGTCATCTTAGAGATCCCGTGGAAATGAAGTCTGAAAAGTACAGAAAAATATAAATTAAAACTGCATCTTGCTGTGTATTAAATGAGCCAGTTATGTACTTGTTAAAAAATGTTTACTTCCCCTCAAATTCAACCTTTACAAAAAGCTGCACCAAGCATCCATCTCCTGAATACTTATCCAGTGCTGGGTCGCAAAAAGCCTGCGACTCTTGGATGTGAAGGAGCCTCGGGTAAAAATAAGAGGCGATTAGAGTCATTCCGGGGGGGGGGGGGGGGTTGGGTGTCTGCCCATAATACGCACTGCCCCCACCGTTGACAAATGC
>JAODKC010004651.1:18915-29942 GCA_026777985.1 Mormyrops attenuatus
TTTTACTCATTGGGGGGGGGGGGCCGGTTCCTACCATATCCCCCCCCTTTCCCTTTACGGCCATGGTTCCCCCCCCCCCCCCCCCCCCCGGGGTGTGGGGGGGTGGAGGCTGTCACCAGCGGCTTCCCTCATCCGCCTTAAAGCCCCTGTACTGATGCTGGAGGCTCAGAGTGCACAGCAGGCGTCTTGGCGCAAAGCAGGCAGGGCGGGGAGAAACCCCAACATCCCATTGGTGGGCAGATCTGAAGATCCCATTGGCCGGCAGGCCGCCTCCCATTCTCCCAGCATGCCCCAGCCTCTCTCCTGACAGGCAGCTCCTGGGCAGCTTCTCCTCTCCGTCTCCGCTCTCCTGCTGCTTCCTCTCCTCTCATCCTCCGCCGCTGATCACTTCCCTCCTCCTCCATCTTTCCCTCCCGCTTCACTCTGGCTCCGTCTCTCTCTCTCTGCCCTCCACCCACACCAGGGCCCTCCCCCCCCTCCTCACACTTAGCGAGGGCCCCAGCTGGCCCAGTTTACACTGGCCAATTTATTTGTGTCGCTTCAGATTTTCGGGGCGTGAGGAAAGCTCCAGTTTGGCCAGAAAGCGGATGAGGAGCGTGGCTGCGCTCACAGATAACGGGCCCCTCATCCCAAGAAGTGTGTGTGGGGGGGGGGACTCCACTGGCTCTGAGACTCAGCTCAGATACACCAGGATGCCAGAGGGGGGGGTCTCTGTTTGACGGGGATTTTGACGGGACTTAATTAGCGCCGTAGCAGAGCGGCGGCTGCCATTGTGGCGGATTGTTGTCATTTGAGCGGATTAAACCGCGTCTCGTACAGTAAAGCTCCCTCTCATCATTCCGGCAGAGTCATAAGGCCCAGAGAAGTGACATTGCCGTACATGGGCACATGGTCCATGTTGGGGGCAGGATCATGCCGGTGTCAACGATTCCTTACCCATAATCCCTCTCTCCCTTCACAGACACAGAGGGCTGCGAACACAACTGGAGGAAGTTCCACGGCCACTGTTACCGTGCCTTCAGCCACCGGCACTCCTGGGAGGATGCCGAGAAGGACTGCCGGGAACACCGCGGTCACCTGGTCAGCATCCACTCGCCGGAAGAGCAGGACTTCGTCAATGGTGAGCCGCCTGCAGGGGGCGCCATAGCGCACCACATGCCACCACTGCCTCAAATCCAGCCAAGGAGAGTACAGAGGCGACCACTGCTAAGAGAGGCCACAAATCTCCATTGTCTTCACAGGAATAGGTTGCTGGCAGTGCTAACAGGAGACGGCTAAGAGTGAGACAAATTAGCCCAGGAAGACCACTGTCCCTGTAACTTCCTCTCAGTTTTAATACAAAGAAAAAAGCACAGACTCTAAATAATCATTAGGAATTGAAACAGGACTCCAAGCACCTTTAAGAGGGTTTAAATCCCCCATCTTTTATCTGGCTCTTTTGCTTTCCACACATCTTCTTCTTATTGCCAGTTTTTATTTTTTTCCCTCAAGGGTACCATGGAAATAAGTTTCCCCATCTTGTGGTGTTTCACTGAGATGGCAGGAAGAATCACATAAAAGACTGCGGCGTTTACAAAAGCATGTCTTATCTGGAAGCACGCAGGTGACCGCCATCGTGTTATCCAGCAGTGAAATTCACGGGCCTTCAGGTCTTTCGAACTCTTGAAAAGCAGATGAACATTTGTAAGAGTCCTTTTTTCTTGTGAATAAGTGTGTTTAATTGCCTTGAAAATGGCTGTCTTCTCCCCTGCGATAAGTGGACCAGTGCCATTAGGCAGATTAATTCACTCCATAATGATGTTAATTGTTTAAATGTTGATTGCAATTCTATTCAACTCCATGCAAATCTCACACAAATGCCTTATAAAGATGGAAGGCAGCTTTTCTTGTCTTTGCAAAATTTATAAGTTATGATGACAAACACTTCATGTAATGGCAGATATCGGACAAGCTGGAAACGATTCGCATTTAATGACTTGAGCACATTGAATGACGCATGCAAGAATTTTTTTTTTGCGCTTTGTTTCTGAAGTTGCATTATTCCTGAAGCTCAGTCGCACTATTTCAAGCTTTATATTCATATTCAAAAACATCAAATGCAGGTTTTGTGATTCAAACCAAAGGGGTAGTTCAGTCGCTGACCTCGCTTGGAGCTGGTTTCCTGATTCACGTTCAGGGACAGATGAAAGGCAGACACCCTCATCCCTCTACACTGTTCATGCTCTAAGCGCTAATGCTCTCCCAGCATGCACTTTTCACACTCTTGCCGGCTGACACTGCTTTGAACTCCCCTGCCCTAGCCTACGGCCATCTTGGTGCAATAGCCTTCCCTGTGACCTTTGACCTCCCATCCTCACCGATGTCTCTCATCTCCCACAGACCTGAGCCATGAGAACACCTGGATTGGCCTGAATGACCGCACCGTGGAGGACGACTTCCAGTGGACGGACAACATGGCTCTGGTACGTCCATGCTGCTTCCTGCAGGACACAACGCAGCCCCTATCCTCGCCTCTAGATGGCGTGACGTGAGTTTTTCTGCATTTGAGTGCTTCTATGTCGTCCTCCGGCCTCCCACAGCTCTGGTCCACCCATACAGCCCGGATTTTACATGTCAGCTCATTATAAAACCCTTGATAATCTGTCTCAAGCTTGCGGCTGCTGGAACAGAAGCAAACGGGCTGCCGGAGGGGGGACTGAGCATAATCCAGGCAGTGTTACTCCTAAGTTAGCCGTAAGCTTCTCTGCTCATCATTTAGGGATTTAGCAGCTGCTGCTGGGCCTAGATCACTTACAGGGGCTACAGTACATGAGGCTCCCGCCCAAATATACCACCACAGCCAGACTCAGGCCTGTGATATTGTGGTCTGAGTCCCAGACTTGTCTGCACAGCAATACGAGAACTGGAGGGAGAACCAGCCGGACAACTTCTTCGCGGGTGGCGAGGACTGCGTGGTGATGATCGCCCACGAAAATGGGAAGTGGAACGACGTGCCCTGCAACTACAACCTGCCCTATATCTGCAAGAAGGGCACAGGTGAGCGGGGGGGGGAGTAGCAGGCTCCACCTACTCCCGGCTGTGTTACATCTCCAGAGCACCTGACCCGGGTCATGTCTACCAGTGGTAGAGACCTGAGAACTGATTGGCTTAAGCAGATCGAACCTCAAAACAAGTTGGAGGAGCAGGTTTCTTTCTGATAAGGGCTTTTATTTCTGGAGCATAAAATCCGGTGCGAGCCTCCGTCTGTAAGCCTAGGTGGCAGGGATTCTCACAGGAAGCCCGTTTCGCTCCTACGACCTTAAAAGAATCAGCCAAACATCCACCTTGCGTTCAGTTAGCAGTTTTCATTTGTGTCATCACCATCATTGGCTCAGAAAGCTGTCTGCATCCAAGGTGTCTGGAGCAGGAGACGTTTAAGTTCTGTGTTCCACTGCTTATTTACTGGAAGGTCAGACGTGAGCATCTCTGCCAAGGATGACCCTCACATGGGGAGAACATCTCCGTAGTGCCACTGGGGGGCCCCGTGTTCATCTGGCAGGGCCCTGGCACAGGACTTGTTGGTGAGGAGAACTTTCTCCTTGATAGAGACATCTGTCTGTCAGGGAGTGTCTCCCCTTGCCAGAGCCTGCTGACTCCACGGAGCAGCTTTCAGAGGAAGTGCCCCCCCACCACTGCACACTATACACTGCTGTTAAGTCCTCCCCAGGGACATCCATCTGCAAAGCCCAAGCCGTCGCCACCTGTTATCGTTACACCCACCCCCTGTGCTCCTGGCCCCTCTCCCTGTGTTCCTGATCACACCCCCTGTTGTCTTGACCCCACCCCCAACACTTCCAGCTCCGCCTTCTGCCCTGGCACCGGCCAATCTCTGCTCCCCAAGCGATATGGGCTGGAGTCTTGATTGGCTGGTCAGCCGGCTGGGCTGACTTCCAAACCTTTCTGTGTGCGTCGCTCGGTCTGCCAGCCCGGCTTAATCGTCTGGCCTTCCAACAATGTGTTCAGAAACAGCAAGCCGGGTCGCCTGGTGACTGCTGACACCAGCCTGAGTCGTCGGGAGGCTGATCGCTGATCCCTCTGCATGGCAACGGTCCACGACGGCCTCTTTGATGTTCCTGTGCGCTTAAAAAAACATGGAGTTTTGAGACACTTGAACCGAAGATGTGAAACTGAAGGAATCACACTGATTCTGCTAAATATGTAAACATAAATGGTTTAAAAGAAATCAGGTTCAGGTGCTGTAATCAACTCAGGAGTCCTGGAAACTTAACTAAGATCAAATTAATCCTCTGACTTGCTCATCTGGAGAGCTGAGTATAGACACTCGGAGCTTACACCAGACTGGCTCAAAAGTCAGGAGCTGTTACAGTACAGAAAATGCTGTACACATTCTATAAGCCTTTGAGGTGAAACTCCATATTATATGCCTGATTCGGGAATCTTGAAGGATTTATAAAAATATGAGACAGACTGAGGTGAACATTGGGGTGACTCATGCTGGATTGGCGTCTCGGTCGTTGCCGGTGACACTTACTGCTCTGTCGGTCGTCTGGCTCCATCACTGCCGCTTCCATGCGAGGTAGCCACCCCCCCACAGAGGAGCTTAAGGTCTCCGCAGGGGTGACTGTGTCGACGGAGCTTGCTAGCCAGTGGCTGTCAGCTCCTCCAACGAGCCTGGCACCCCCTCCAAATCAATCCTCTGCTAAATTCCTCCCATTCGACATCTTTGTGGGGTCAAATTTACGATTAATTTGATTGTAAATGTGGCATGAAATGTGACTGCAGGATTAATGGCGTCGGGCTCCTGTCCTGATTGGAATAAGGAGGTGGGGCTTTCTGCTCTGAGGCCGCCGAAGGTTTGCAACTCGCCGCCCTGGGGACTAATCAGCTATTGTGGAATCCATGATTATCCAGCACAGAACGGACAGCCTTGCCACACAAAGGCTCCCAGGAGTCAGTCTTTCAAATAGCATTAATTTGTCATTACCAAGAGCGCCCTCTAGGGTGAGGAAGGGGAACAGCAGACAAGACCTGACACCCCTTATGCTCCATTTATTAATTGTGGTAAATGATATATAATTTGGGGTTGTCTGGACCTGGAAATTTGGTGATGTACTGGGACCACAGATGAGATTTTAAGCTAAGAGGCAGGAGTCTCACCTCCCTGCTGGGTCACTGAAGTAAAACCTTACATACACCCCCCCTCCCCAACATGCCACCTTAATTACTTAATTACTCAATCGTTTTCATTTTTTGATTCATATGACTAATCTACATATTAAAATCACAGCTCTTTTAGCACTTAATCAGTGAATCAACTCTTTGATACTGCAGTTAGAAGGAAGGACATTTCTAAAAATAGTACCGATTGATTAAAAATTAACTGGTAGTTCTGGACTGGTTAAGTCTGGGCATTGCAATGGAATGGAGAGGTGTGTATTCTCAGGTCGGGTCGGGCTGGATCAGGCTGACAGTTTCCGTGAGCTCCTGTGGTTGATCGTATGTGCACGTGCATGGAGAATTAACGCGAGCACAGCGTGAGCACCTGTGTGTCCCCCTGAAGAGACTGAGGCACTGCTTGGGTCATCTAGAGAATCGGGGAGGTGGGCAGTGTATGCTGTGTGGTATCGGCCCAGTTCTGCCGGGCCCATTTGACTGGGTCAGATCTGCTATGATGCATATAAGACCTGAGAGGGCACATGAGAGAGGGCTTCTCAGTGCTCAATGCTTCAGTGTATATAAAGACTGTAGCCTCAGCACATTGCCGAACAGCTTATTCCAAATCCTCATTACCACTTATACAGAGAAACATTTTCTGTGTTCTGGTCTAAACTAGTCCTAAGGTAGTTTCTATTAATAGCTTTATTTTTTTAATCAGTGCCAGCAGTAACGAGGTTACCAGTAATCGAATTCTTGGTAATCTAATTCTGGCACACCCACGCATCAAAGCACGGCTGTGGACAGCCCACTGATATGCTGCATGGAGCCATTAATGGGACATGATTCCTTTTCTCCCTTTCCCAGTGCTGTGCGGAGCGCCCCCTACTGTGGACAATGCATTCCTGATTGGCCGGAAGCGGTCCCACTACGACATCCACTCGGTGGTGCGTTACCAGTGCGCCGACGGCTTCCTCCAGCGCCATGTGCCCACAGCCAAATGCCGCGCCAATGGAAAGTGGGACCGGCCCAAGATTATCTGCACGAAGCGTGAGTGAACACCGGGGGGAGGATCCCCTTTGGGTCACTGCGCTCTCTTACGTAGCTGAATGTAGCACTGGAGACATTCAGGTTAAGTGCCTTTCTCAGGAGTGAAACAGCAGTGCCCTTCTTGGGTCAGAACCACAAGAGTTCACTGTCACCATCCCAGTCCTTAACCACTATGCCACCTGTCTGTCATTTAGACCATTACAGAATGTTGTTTTTTTTTTTTGCAATAAGCTCAAGAGAGAGTACCATGAGTACATGGTCTTCTCAGCACTCTCATCTGGGGAACCTTCTGGTCCCAAGTCCAGCTTCCAGACACTTCCTGGAAAAGTACTCAACAACTGACTTCCATAACCATCTACTATAGGGTTACATTAGGCCTGTAACCTACCCCAGTGTGCACCCTGGATGGGACACCAGTCCATCGCAGGAAACACGCTCATATGCACTAAGCACAATATAGGGACAGCTGTTCAGCAGATCTGCATGCTTTTGGACTACGGGAGGAACCTCATGCAAACACAGGGAAAGCAGGCAGAATGTACCAACGTCCAACCCTGGTGGTGTTGGACCACATCGTTACTCTGCAAACCACCGTTTTCATTATCGCAGAAGCGACAATGGCATGTAGTCCTGTTTCATCTGCAAAATATATACAATGGAGCTGTAAGTTTACTGTACTTTTCTGCAGGATGACTGCAGGAGGTTGTGATGACTGCAGCGTCACACAGTCTTGGTATATACAGAGATCTTGGATGAGAAGCAGTTGCAAAGCAGTGAAGTGGCATGGGTCCCCCACAGCATGTGGTTTTGATGCCCCTAAAGCTTGTGTAGGCCATATTATAAAGCCGACTCTCAGGACAAAGTGCTTAGGGGTGAAAACTATTTCAGTGCTTTTATTCAGTTCATTGCGGCTCTAATCATGAGTGGCTTACTGGCCACGGTTACAGTGTCAGTAATGATGACAGTAAAGCTTTGACAGGAAACTCCTAGGGCCTGTGGATTGTATTAGGGACCTGGACATGTCCCACTGCGCAGGTGCTGCGATGGACGGCGAGCTGAGAGCCACCATCTCCAGTACAGCAGGGCACAGTTTGGCGATAGAAAGTTCAGGTCCAGAAAGTAAAAATCCTGACCAAGGTTTTTTTCAACCAACCAGTTGAGTGTCACAGTTACCGAGTACTCAACTGGTTGGTTGAAACAAAATCGTGGTCTGGATTTTTACTTTCTGGACACTCATGGGAGTTTTACTTACACAAACATGTTCTGAGGGGAGAACGAAAAAAATGATTTGTTTAGAGAGATAGCCACGCAACTAGTGAAGGCGGACCACCCAATCAGATGTCTCGGTCCCGCCTCCTGGTCCATCTCTGACAGCTTGCCATGAGCTGCGTAGGTTCTGGAGGCCCTCAGCCAGCAAGGAATGGTGCCGCGGGGCTACGTCAACCATGGCACCTTGGTTTGCTGCCTCGAGAGCGCCATCAGCAGGCCCTGTCACGGAGTGCGCCAGCTTGATATGCAAACCCAACAATGGGGGACAGAAAGTCACCACCCAGGTCTCACGCTCCAGGGCCCGTTCCCCGGCCCATTCTGATTGGCTCTCATTACCCCCGAGAAGGGCCACAGAAAACCAAGGCTGCCCCATTGAACAGCATCATCAACAAGACTTTAAAACAACTCGAACTACCGCTGGGGGATTGTGAGAAAGAACAAAGCAAACAAGAACAATCAAGGCGAGCTGGGACCGAGGCTGGGTGCTCGCTAACAGTTGTTCGTCTTGTAAACTCCTTCTTCATCCGTTGTCTTTTTCAGCTCGGCGATCCCACCGCTACCGGCGCCATCACCACAAGTCCCGGCATGAGCGGCGGAAGCACAGGAAGCATGGCGCTGGCGGTCACCACGGCGACGAGGAGGGCCGCGGTCACTATTAAATGGAAGCACCCCGCCGCCTGCCGCGCCGGCCCAGAGCCCCAGCTTCTCCCCCTCCCCACCCCGGCCCCATGTCTTGGGGTCAGGCTGCCGCTTCAGCTCGACTGGGAGGCTTGAGAGGCGACCGCCAGGCCTGGAGGGGACTATAGCAAGCCTTTCCTCCGCCCTCATCCTCATTTTTCCCTTCCCTATTCCGTCCGGACTTTAACGAATCCGTCCCCTTTATCCTCTCGATTATTCCAGATCATTCCTCCCTTTTTCTAAGGCCGCTCTTCGTCTTTAATATTTATTTTACGGTAGAGGATGGAATTTAGTGAACAGCTAGTTGTAAATACTGTATCCTTCTCAGAGGTGGAGCATTCAGATCCAGAAAGTATAAATCCAGACCAAGATTTTGTTCCAACCAGCCAGTTAAGTACCCTGTGAATGTGACTCTTTATGCTCAGCTGGTTGGTTGAAATGAAACCTTGGTCTGGATTTGTACTTCCTGGACCTGAACTCTCCGCCGCTGATCCTTCTTCACACGTGCAGAGTGTCAGGCCAGAGAGCGGAGGCAGGCGTGCGTTTGCATGCTCGTGGCCCTTTAGCACTGACTTTATTTCTTTCTGGACATCGGTGTAGCCCTTAAAGTGACGGTTTTTGCTTTGCTTATTTTAAAGATGGACGTCTCATCGCAGAGGGTGTTTTTATGTCTCATTTAAACCTTCCCTGTTTTCTTCAAGAAGAGTTTGTACGTACTAGATCTCTCTCAATTCGGTGTCGTATCTTTGCATCGCAAAGTGTAATATTCAGACACCAGTAAGAATGTGGATTAGTGAAAGTATCCAGTCCTTTAAGATCTTTAACAGTAGTGTTGGGTCTATTCGCTTGGGTCCGGCTATGGGAATGAAGCGATCTCACGCGTGGGAGACCTTTCACCGCTGCCCTGCTGAGGACGCCATGGAAGGTGAAGGCAGTGTGGAGCAGAAGGATGAAGGGTAGAGCAGAGTGAGGCATCGTAGAGAGGGCAGTTGGGGGGGCATGGACACATGTATCTGAGAGGTGGTGGGGGCCAGGGTCTGAGGGTCTGCAGAAGGGCTCTGCCTGCACGCAGGGGTTGACCGCTTCGGACGAGTACAGCATGCATGGTTAGCAGAGGGTCAGGTTCTGCGTAACCTCTCCGTGAAGCCTGCCTTCCTGATATCAAGCCTGAATTACCGGTTCAGCCCCTTTCCAAGCCATCCGGGGTCCTTCTGCTGCCTCTGCGCCTCATGGATTAATGGGAAACCGGGTTGAACGTCTGCACATCTTAATACAGCCCGTTCAATAATTTATACGCTGTATCTCTACAGCATCTGTCACTCAGAGCAATAAGAGGCTGTTTCTACCTGCATTTCTGATACTTGTATTTCCCAGACTTTATATTGTGACATCACAATGGCCATGGTGTGATTGATTCCAGCGGGGTACAATTCAGCCGGCAGACTTAGGTTCCACCTGTCAGTCATCACCACGGAAACTCTGCCACTGAATAGAATTAGCCAGAAGGCGAATCGGGGGGGCTACAGGGGCTCCACAGCCAGACCAGAGAGCGATTGATCTCTCAGGTGCAAATTTTGCATGGATCTTCATAGCCAGATTGTTGGCAGATGCATTGTTGCTATTAAAAGTGACTCAGTGTCCCTTATGCCCCCCCTTCCCACACCCACCCTCCCACCACAGGCATCTTCAGACTCCCCGGTCGCGGTCTCAAAAGGCAGGCAAGCGGCCTCAGACGAGACAGCCTGATTGCAGACTCTGATTAGGAAGATGAAGCACTAAATAGGAGCTGCTCTTAGCCCCGGGGCGAGACTTCAAAAGCCAGCTGCGGCTTTCCTAGGGGCATGGCTTTCATCCCGCTCCGCACCGCCATGGCCCACTTGCCGCGCCGCCATTCACAGTTCATTTACGAGCTGCGATAAAGCCAGCTCCTTAACGAGTCTGCTTTTGACGCTCACCACTGTCTTCATCCCTTCCTTTATCGGCCGTGAGTGACTCAGATGTGTCGGCGGGCATGTGTTTTAGTGGTAAGACTGAATTTACAGCACAGCATTATTGCAAGCGTAATTACCGCCAGCTATGGGCAAGAGCCGTTGGCCTATTATGATCCTATAGGGGTTGATCCCTGCCCACACCATCGCAAAAATAAAAGATTGATGTTCGGAAGCACAAGATGAAGGAAACTTTTGGCCTGCTGTCAGCGCTATTAGGCGACACAGGTGTGGGAAAATGGGACAGGGATGTGGCAAGCAGTCACGAGAACCCGGTGATACACCATTCCCTGTGTTTAATATAGACTTTTCACGAGTACCACAGATCCATCAATGACTACAGCAGAGCTATATCCTTATATTTTTTCTGGGTTATGAACGTGACAGGACCAGATGAGCACGGTTCCCATGTGAGCTAACAGCTAATGGCTAAGCTAGCGGCAGGCTGAGCTGTGTCACCTGCCACTGCAGCAGCGATCGGCATCCCCGACAGCCCCCGGCTGGTGTGTGCCGAGGACCATGTGACCGTCAGAAATCCGCAGGTTAACGGGCTCTGAGCTGTCTCTGTCATCTGTGCAACCTTGTTTACCGAGGACCATGTGGGACAGCACTGGCCGATCGTGACGGGGATTGGCTACCTCGCCTGCCCACCGGATGGGCAGCTGGTGCTGGAGCAATCCATGTCGCATCCCTCTCCTCAGCGGTCTCAGCGTGTGGGAGGAGGCGGGAGAGCCAGTCAGACCCAGAATGGCAGATAATCAGAACTGCAGCAAGACCGGCCCTCGCATTGGGCCCCGCGCCGGCGGGCGGGGGGGGGGGGGGGGGCGGGGGGGGGGGGGGGGGGGGGGCGGGGGGCGGGGGGCGGGGGGGGGGGGGCCGCGGGGGGGG
>JAODKC010005230.1:0-29427 GCA_026777985.1 Mormyrops attenuatus
TAAGCCCAAGTCGAACGCACCCATTAAATGAACTGTTGTGAGTGACATGGGTACTGTCCAATCACAATCAGGAAAAGCGCAGGGCTACCCATCTTCTTCCTGATTGTACATTACCCATGTCACTCCAAGGGTACTGTCCAATCACGAACAAGTGTGGTCCTACCCTTTCCGTTTTCTGAAATGTCGTTGTATTTTCTGTAATGTCGTTGTGTTTTTTGAAATGTTGTTGTGTTTTCTGTAATGTCGTGTTTTTTGAAATGTCGTGTTTTTTGAAATGTTGTGTTTTCTGAAATGTTGTGTTTTCTGAAATGTGTTTTTTAAAATGTTGTTGTGTCTTATGACCTTTAGGGCCACTGTAAAAATGTGACTAAAACTAATGTGCATTTTCATGAAAAAGGTGTTTAAATCTAAAGTAGCTACCAAAATTAACACTGACTGTGGGAAGCTGCAAGGAGCCGGAAGACATATCAGTGGTGAGCTGTGAGGAGCCAGCGGGAGAAGCTACAAGAGGAGTCGCCCCATTCCCCCCATAAAAGATAGGATTTGCTCCTTCTCCTAGGGGTATAATAGGACCCTTATCCCTGAGTGTAACCCACACTGTCAGGTATGGTGCAAGCTGTGTCACGAAATGGGGAAATGGACGATTAAAGGGCAATGTTGTGGCGAAACAAGAGCTATTTTATTAAACTCACAGAACATAAATGGTAAATATACAAGATCATGAGGGATCAAAACGGAAGGAGTGGCACAAGGCAGGGCAGAGGTGACACAAGGGAATGACGACAATGACTGGATTGGAGAACACGGGACTGGGAAGCAGTTATATACAAGACTGACAAAGGAGAGCAACACGGGGGCAGGAACAAGAGGTAATACAAACGAACAACAGGTATGGCTTGTTAGGGTCACACCAGAGAGGAGACAGGATGGTCAATTGGATGTGGCGGACAGGATATGACAAGCTGATCCTACAAATCAGCCATAGAAGCCGCCCCCCCCCCCCCCATATGTAATGCATAATTGTGGAAATCTATTGCTGGATGCAGTGTGTGAAATATATGTGACTGTCTGGCTGAATCATGAATCATAGTTTCCATGTTAGAATGAAATGCAGGGTTTAAATGCATATACTATGGTTTACTGGACTACTGTCTGGAGGTTTTTTCCACCTTTAGAATAGGAAGTACAGACTGCTGGTGGTGAACTGGTACCATTTCTGCTGTCTGTCAAAAACTGTTTATCTTGTGCTTTGGCCCAATTAAATAATCGGCTTTGATCTGAGAATGCTTGCTTCTTTCATTATGACTTCTGTCGTCCTTTACAGCCAGCATACCAGGCTGGTTAAAATGTAATGCAGATAATTAATTGATCTTCTCCCCTTTGTGGTCAAGGTGGATACTTGGAGGTGGGCTATCATCCATCTATCTATCCATCTTTCTTTCTTTCGTCCTCCCGTTTCCCTGTTTTTGAATTATTCAGTATAATTGCCGTCATATAAAAATAAATTAAATTACTAAACTGAACACTGTGTTATTTCCCATAAATATTTTTGAGAGTGTCTAATAAGAATGTGCAGATTAATAGTGAAGTATTGTACTTTTGAAAAATTGTACTGAATGCTCATCTAATTTCAATACTGGTTAACCTAATCTAGCTTTACTATATGTACTCACTAACTTTAGTGCAAAGGCATACAGGAAAAGAGACACAAGAACAAGGCTACTGAAAGACAGATATTAATGGGCTTGGTAAATGTATTGTATAATAGAGAAGGAGTAAAATGCACAAGCGCTAAGATTGATTCTCAGCCCTTTCCTTAGTCATAGCACATCATCTCCTTGCTGCATTCTTTACAGTACAGCAATAGTGCATCTAAATCCTAACCAATGCCCTCTAGTGATCATATTTGAAACAAGAGAATTTAAGACATAGCTGTGTGTTTATACTCATGGCGATAGTAAATGTTAAAATAGCTTTCCTAGTATATGTAGGGCTTTTTCATAATCAGTGGTTAATACTGAAATAATGTAATCAGATATTTTGGTTATAGCAAGGAAACTACCAGCAGTACTTTGTATTTTTTGAATAGAATTTAAAAATGCTGCATATTTATACCGTAACATAATTAACGTGTCATATGTGAGATTTTTTTTTTAATTTATGAAAATTGAGAAAAGTGCTCTCATAATGTTTTGGAAAAGATATGTTGGATGCTTTAAAGCTTAGTAAACAGCCACCCAAAGGCCTTTAAAATGTCTCTTTGCTCATCCTGAGGAGAGTTGGGTTGAAGTTGATTATATCTCAATCTGTGCTAATGTTGCAAGCCTTCAGCATGGCACCTTAAATGAAAACTGAATTCACCCCACACGAATAGGTTAAGGGTCACATACTTGAATCTGCAGACTTGTCATTTATGTTTACTATACTGAATTCACCTAGTGCCAAACAAAAAACCACACCCAAAAAAAGATACTTTTTCCAGTTATTATCATTTCCTATAAAATGTAAATTGTAGATAAATGTAATGCCTATAAATGGAGCACCTGCACCCAGACCCCGTTACATTGCTGTTGCCTATCCTCAACTGCAGGGACCTCGCTGAGCCGGAAGTCCTTTGTGAAACAAGGGTGGTTGATACCCCAGGACTCACTGGAAAGGTGTCAGCTACATTGGTCGATTGCAGAGGGAGTTCCTGGCATACTCAGCCCATGGAAGGTACCGGGCCCACTCCACAGGACAGAACTGGCACAGCAACCTCAGTCTTCATCACCTCTTGGTTGGTCCGCTCCATCACTCTGTTGGTCCGCTTCATCACTCTGTTGAGCAAGGCAGGTGAAAGCACTGATTGCTGCTAATTGCCAGGCCCCGCCCTGTGGGACACGATAAAAACAGTATACATCAGGGTATGAAATTTTATCACTCATTTTAAATGAGGAGATATGAACGCTGAAAATTCATTTATGAAATATTGTTCGTTAGCTATTATTTCTCTTGTCACCAAATTGCACCAAATTCATTTGTATCATCTGAGCACTTTGCTTCACATGATTATATACTGTATATAATACTGGACATAATAGGTGGCTGTGGTCAAACAGATTGATAATTACTAGCCACTCCACCTCCACCTGCTTGGGTTAGTGCTGAACAGTAAAATGGTCACCTTGTGTCCTCAAAGGGGTCCCTATCAATCGGCTCATCTTCACCTTTGCTGCTTCAACAAAGAGAGATCATTCTCTGCTTATTATTTCAGTTTACTCCCATTTGGCTGTGTTTTTTTCTTTACATGTATGTGTAGTCCATCATGTGTCCAGCAATCAGTCAGGAGTCTCTTTATATTTGATCAATTGATTCAGTTGGGCTTAGGCTGAATTACAGAATATGGTATTCAGATTTACACAGATATTAAGCTCCCAGTGTTTGTTTTCTAGAACTGGTTGGCTACATTCAATACAAGAAAATACCACTAAGTTAAAAGCAAGCAATTCTGTTTCCTTCTGTGGTCTTGAATCTTACGTTCACTGGCAATTAGAAATACAAAGTGTTGTTATCATCTCACTGGCACGCCGTCATCCGTCTGCTCTGTGTTGAGAGAATATATCCGGAACATATAGTGTATACACAAAAGCCTTTGTTTTGTGTTTTCATTTTTTTCTGGAGTGTGTTATTTCTACTAATGGGCTGTCCATATGAAGTCACCAAAGGAGAAAAAAATGCAGAGATAGTTAATTTAACAAAGGCATTTGTTAAATTATTGATGTAGTTCTTCAACTAGTGTGTTCTGTGCTAAATTAAGAATGCTCTTTGCTCAAACTGGGAACAATGGTCAAACTGGGAACAATAAGGCAACAAACATGAATATCATATTTTGTCTTTCACTTCACCAAAAACACAGTAATGTGTTCACTAGGAGTGTAAAGGTACATGTATTCATACCGAAATTGTTCGGTAGGGGCCTTTCAGTTCAGTATGCATATGTGGAACCTTTGTTTCCCCCAAACAACATTCGGAAAGGAGCGGATGCATGCGTGCATACGTCCTAATCTGAAGCTGGAAGTTAACGTCAATACAAGCACAGCAGAGGTGTTTTTTAAATGCTGCACTATACTGGATATTTATTTTGTTATGCTTTGTATTTTTTGAGACAATATTTCTGTTGCACAGTTGTAATATTAAGCTGAAAGCTGCTAATGTGCATAGAGTGCAGATCAGGTACAGTTAATTTTTTAAATGAGCCCCCTAACCCTCTGGAGTCTGAGGCCTCTCAGCCACTATTGGGGTAGTCTGACATGCCTTGATATTTTAAAATATTTCACCTATCTAAAAAAAATTATCCCAAAGTGTTACATGTGCTTTTATTCAGCAGAAACTCAGCACCAATAATCTGAGACCACTTAGAATGTTATTATTCTATTTTTTGTTAAAATCAACTTTAATCATATACTTTTCAAAAGCCTAAATTTCAAAAACAGGGTTAGTGGATATTTATTTTATTTTTATTTACTTGAGAGAATATTTATTTTGATTTACTTTTAAAGTGAATTTTAGTTTTTTATTAGTAGGTTGCAACAGTATTGACAGAGACTTTTTATTTAAGAAAGACAGTCATATTTTGTTCAGTAAACCACTGTTTAATAAAGAAAAAGAGAAGCAGTTTATGTTTTGTTTTTGTTTACTTCAGCTGTACTGAAAAGTACCAAACCCTGACTTAGAAACTGAGGTACATACTGAACTGTGATTTTTGTGTACCGTTACACCCCTAGTGTACACCATCAAATACGTTATGAAATACACATCTGGATCCCAGATTTGGATTTTGAGCAAAATGACGATGATTTAATACTTCACAGGCAAGTTATAAAACAAAGCGTAT
Source organism: Mormyrops attenuatus (assembly GCA_026777985.1). NCBI lineage: Eukaryota > Metazoa > Chordata > Actinopteri > Osteoglossiformes > Mormyridae > Mormyrops > Mormyrops attenuatus. The sequence goes on from JAODKC010005230.1 coordinate 4,874, forward strand.
ACTGCAGAGTGTGTTCACAATAAGAATTTACTCTTATCCCAAGCGAGAAAAGAGCAATTGCAGGCTAAAAGCATTGCTCTAATGCCCAGGGACAAAATCACTCCGAGTCTGGGATTTGCACCAATGATCTTCCAATCACAGGTACTAAGTCCTAATCCACATAGCCACACACTACCCCTTATTAGGTGAATAAAGCACTTCTGCCTACCTAGATGTGCAAAACCCAAATTTCTGTTTGAAATAAGTATAAAATGTGCACATCCAAGTTTGGAAAAAAAAGGGAATAATCTGTTCTGTGTATCAAGTTTGCATGTACTCCCACAACGTGTTTACACTCACTATCCAACCTAGGGTGCTGCCCAGGGAAAACTCCAGCCCCCGCCATTAGGACCCCTTATTAGTGTTTGAAAAATTTATGGATGATTAGTGTGGACAGCAAAAGTAAAAGGACATTATCACCACAGTAAAAATGTACCATCAAGCACTAGTAAACTGTTAAAACATTTCCCACTTTGCAACATCACACTGATTCATGAATACAGGCAGAGTGACACAGAGAGACTGTGAGAAACACAGATACGGTTCGGCAGCTCACCTACCCACCATTGAGACTAAACATGAGAACCATGCTCAGCTAGGTCACCTTGTCACTTACTATTCTACAGAGAAGTGATTGCACAGAAAAGTGCAGCTCCAGAGTTACCTGGTTTGTATTCTGAGGATACGGTACTATTTAAAGATTATACTGTAACGTGCACTTTAGGCGGCTAAACCATGCTCTCCCAGCTCAGTTTCTTCGTTGCTTTCTTGATTCATCGCATTTAAAATTTAGCCACCCGACACATTTATTGCAATTGTTTTTCCAGCTGTATAGGTCAAGAAGCCTACTCAATGGTACAAGAACAACTTTCCTGGTATTTCAGCTGAGTAATGTTCTTAACTGCCGTTTTACCTGCTGCCACGATTAGTTCCACACGTTTCACCACTGCTGGAGAAACAAACTTTTTTGTTTCTTTTTAAATTGTGTAGAAAAGTGCCATCCTTGAGGAATCAGGTGTCTGTGACATAATTTTTGCATCCCTCTGTGTTTTTTCTCATCACAGGAGGATCGTGCTTCTCGTTCATATGTGTGTGGACTTGCCTGACAGAGCAGGTGTCAAGAAATTACTTCTAATCAACTCCACAAATTGAAGGTTTATTTAACAGACTACACAGCTGTGAAAGCTTTTTTTAAAAAATGATTTAGTCAGTGCTTACCACCAGGCTCTGCTTCAGGAGTATAGCTTTGATGCAGCCACTTTCATAACTTACAGTGGTCTTTTAGGTTTCATAATATTTCATATAAGCTGGCATCAGCTCCTGTTCCAATTCGCACAGAAAAATATAGTGACAATTATCCTTCAATATTTCAGCTGCAAATCCTGCCCAGCAATGCAGAGAGGCCTGCAGCATAGGGCACAAGACAGGGAAACACACAACTCAGAGACACCAGTTCACCTGACTGCATGTCTTTGGGCTGTGGGAGGAAGAACCCTGCCTGACCGAGAGAGAGAACACGCAAACTGCACACAGAGTGGAGCAGCAGCATTACCCAGCGCACCACCCTCATAGCCACCATTATCTTTCCCAACATACTAGCTAAGCATATACATACTACATTAGCAGAATGGGCACTCACTTCACAATCCACACTGATCATCATACTCTGCACACACCAATTTCACAGAACTTTCCTGTAAATCATTACATATGCTTCTGCCTTCCTGTTGCAATACTGCATCAGAACTTCTGCTGAAACACATTTCCTAATGAATGAATTTACCTCTGCAGATGCCACTTTACTGAACACTGTGCACCTGCTTTTTCTGGGATGGATAAAAATGCTTATTAATCTATGCTATGTGTATTTCATAATCAGGGAACAACCTTCTGTATAAGATTACCTTTTACAGAGGCCTAATCTGCTACTTCATAAGCCACCGCTGTCTTCATGAGTTTTTCTAATGGTCAGAAACTGGCACTTTAGTCGATTTGCTGTTTGCTTGCTATTCCAAGCCAGTAACAAAACTGAGAAAATATACACAGCAGCTCTTTCCTTTCACTGCACTGTCAGTATGAACTGGCACTCATGTGCAGAGCAGCCAGAGGTTGAATTTAGTCATTCTGTTATGACTACAGCTGTGAGTACTACACTCCACAGGTTTTCTGTCACCATGGCAACCCTAGAGAAATTTTCATCCACAGTCGTGCTTAATACTCACTTTCAGTATGTGTGCTGCTTTTCTAAGTGAAATGAATCTCATGCACTGCGTGTGTAAGTAGCATTTGGCTAATGCTGCCATTTACCTGGGTGCCAAAAACTGCCTCCAGATGGCAGGCCATGAACAGAAAGCAGTCCACCTTACAAAAGGGCAACCCCGCAAATATCCATCCTATTCCCCAACAAATATCCGATTCCCCCAACATCAGCTCAAACTAACTGATGGGGTTTCGCACTGCACATTGAAAAGTGCACCAGTAACATTAACACCAAGAAGGTTATTAAGCATTCTGCAATTCTAATGGCAAACCCGATGCATTTGCAGCTCCCATTCTTCATGAAGGTTGCAGTGTCTTCTGCATTTAAGTGTTCTACAAGCAGTTGTGGGGTAAAACCTGCCTGATGGAAAGATGCTAAATGTGCCTCGTCTGTCTTTGCATTCGTCATCGTTTGCAGCATCTGATAAGACTGAGAAAAATTAGGGTGCAGTCAAAGTAATTATATTAGCAACCACAAATTTCCTGGGCAAACCAGACCCAATAATGTAGCAGGATGATCGGTACTGGTTTCGAACTGTCATTTAGTTCACTCTTATATAAGCGTTGGATAGCATTTGTGTTCAATGTCAACATGTATAGTCATGTACCTAGAGGTAAGACTGACTGAGGTGCATTCTGGTCATCTGTCTGGCATAAGTTCTACACTGTAACATTTTGTCAGTGACATAGTTATTTGCAGTAATCCTTTTATCCACAAATAAGGAAATCAAATTGCATCACGTCTTCCACATTCTGGCCACTAGTGACAATGGGTAACACGAAGGACTATTTGGAAAATGCCCAAAGAAGTCTGGACTTCTGCATTTACCACACAGTGCAATGCAAGCTAATTGTGTACAAACCCAAAATAAGCAGCGCTGTAGTGAACTACTTCAGATACAGATGAAATATGCATTTATAATCCACTTCAATAGGGAGAAACATAAGAAGGACATTGTGCGAAACCCTGCTTGTACTGCAAGCACAAACCCCTCAGCATTCAATGCCCACGAACACTGTAGCATGCTAACACCATGTACATAACAAATAGTACTGTAAAGTGTTTATGGGAATCTACAAATGGACCCAAGTATCACAATATTGATCCAAGAGTCCCATAGAGTGTAAACAGCACCTGGTCACTGCAGCTGACAATGTACAGGCTGCGAGGTTCAAATCCGCTCAGCAGGAAAGTCCATTGTTTTGTTATAATCAGTTTCAAATACAAGGACATGACTACAGCAATACACTCTGGGGTCCAGCACCATCTCAGTGTTGGTGCAGACAGGGGAACACAACCAAAGACAGCATAGCCAGAAAAACAATCTTGAAATACAAGGGATTTAAAACAGAAGATAAAAATGCATTCCTTCTGAGAACCATTGCAAGAAATGCTTAAAAAAAAGTAAGAATGTAAGAGTAATAACATCATCAACAACAATAGCAATCATAATTAAAATAGTAACAATAAATTTTGAAAATCATATTTAATCCCTATAGCTAATTTAACAAAGAGCTCTGAAACTCAGCACAGTTCTACACTGGGTTTTACTTGAATCTTCCTCCCAAGGTGAGTTGGTAGTGAACTACATCTCTTACATATGCGTGCATGTGTCTTCAATGTTCACATGTCCAATAAGCCATGTAAGCATATATTTTCATATTCAATAACTCTTAAATATATATATACATTACATTAGCATTGTGGTGCATTACTCGCAAAATCATTAGGATAAAGAAGAGTCATAAACATACTATATAGGGTGTGGTAGGAAAAAACTGGTTCTTAAAAGACAGGCAGGTTTTGTAGAAAATGTTCGGTTTTGGGGAGGCCAAGATGAGCAGTGAAGATGCTACTCACACTGGCACATAACACTCACTTGGTGGCACCAAGTTAACAGGCATCCTGCTCACTGCCAACTTAACCTGGGTGAGAAATTCTAAACCAGTTTCACTCACTTCACACACTGAACAGAGAGAGAACAAGTAATGAACAAAGTTAAAAAAAACACATTTACTTCCACCCTATCCATACAAGGTCATGGTGAGGAGCGTGCTCCCCGTGGCCTTTGTACAGACATGTGTATGTAAGCGTGAGGTGTTTGTGTTGTGTGTTTGTGTATATAAATCAATACATAGTCAACCATTTTAATATGTACATGACAATACTCTCTGAGTACATACAAACATACATCTTTGCATATATAGTTTTTTTGTAGGGATTAGTGTTTAAAGTACTTGTCTCTCCCAATACCTTATCAATAGACAAACATAGATTTATTCCAAGAAAATAATAAAAAGGATAACAAATTAAGTGCTTGACTGAACCCACAACAAAATTAAAATTGACCATTTTAATTTTGTTTTTGTTTTTCAGATTAACTCAAGTATACTTCTTTTCTCACCGGTCATCCACTTTACATTCTTCCATCTAAGCCCAAAAGTTTCATTTTTTCCTGTCCTCGCTTTCCAAAGTGTCATCCAGCTGTTCATTATTTAAAATATATCATTTGACAAAAATTCGGTTTTAAAACATCGTATAGTTGCTCTCTCTTTGCCCCAATCCCTCCCCATATATAAAATATACAAAATTATTTCCAAAGACTCCTCTCAAATTTCTCTCTTTGCAGATATAAAAATACACAGTTTTCCTATGTCAAAATGCTCTCACACTCTCTGTAAAATGCCTGCCCAACCATCTTTGCCTTTCACACATCTCCCACCACCGCCCTCCATCTGTTCACATGGCGTTCCCCCACTGGAAAAAAAAGCAGATACAAGGTCTGCGATAGAAAAGAGGAGGGTGGCTCGGCCCCCAGTCGCTGGCCCCCTGGCGACACTGCAGCTCACAGGTCCCCGTGCCGGCTCTCGTACTTGTTAAGGATGTTGCGGCAGCGACCCAGCTCCTTGCGCATGTCTGCCACCTCCTGCCGCAGCGCCGCATTCTCCCGCTCCAGAAAGGCCGCCCGCACCGAGATCTGGTTCTCCTTCAGCCTGCGCGCATCCCGTGACCGCTTTGCTGCTTCGTTGTTCTTGTACCGCCGACTCCAGTACTTGTCGTCCTGCAGAGGGGGGAAGGTGCAGAAGGGGGCTAATATGGACTGCAGCCCAGATCGCTGCTCCAGCTGAGACTGTCCATTTATGCACCACCAAGCTAGTCAGCTGACATTGTGTTTTGTATTAAAGTTGCTATTTTGAGAACTCAAAATATATAAATTGCTTTTTCCATTCCTAGGTAAGTCGAGGTATTATTGTATGTTCAGGATGATAAGAAGACCTAATAAATGAAAGTTATATATATTCCATAATGGCAATCAGTAGCATAATTGGGAAAAACAGGGCAGCGTGCAGGCCAGCAGGTTAGGCCTCTGTGCCCAGAGCTGAAAGGTCATGGCCTGTAGCTGTCAGATTAATCATATCACTGTTGAGCCTTTGAAAAAAGTCTTTAACCCCAGTGACTCCAGGGATGCTGGCTGACTCTGCTTTCTGACCCCCCCAACTTTCCTCACTGCTGCATTACATCTGCTAAATAAATGCAAAGTAGCACCTATTTGATATAATGCACCTATAAGCAGGACAGAACATGTCCTGTCTTGCATCATCATGCTAATACGGGCTCACTGACATCCATCCCAGCTGGGTGAAGATTGACAACGGGCAGCACAAATGGCTCACTGTTCATTGGTGACCCAGCTGAGTCAGCCGTGTGCAGTTGCCATACCTTCTGCTCCTCCGGCACCAGCATTTTACGGGCTTTCTTGATCATGGGCTGTGGCTTGAGCTCTTCCTCTGTGAAGCGGTGTCTCCGTGGATCGAAGGCCTCCTGGCCCGGCACACTTGACAGCGCCAAATCCGCAGGGTCTGGATCAAAGTTCACCATTACATCCGCAGCATTGGTGGAAGGGGGCACAGGGGGCGGTGGGCAGGACGATGAAGCTGAAGGGTTAGGAGGGGCTGCCTGGCCACCTGCAGGAGAAAGATAAATGCAAACGAATCAGCACCATGTGCCCAGCACAAGGATCTAGAAGAAGGTTATATCTATAGTGAGGTTGTGCAGGCTTTAGCAGAAAGCAAACACCAGGTGGCAGCAATGCTGAACTATGAGCCAAAGCTCGTAAAGCAGAGCCGTTGCCCGATACTGATCCTTGGTCAGTTTGGCTGGATCCAAAACAAACACTTAAATCCCGTTTATCCTACTTCTCATTTTTTATGATTCATCAGTTGTCCTTTCAAATGTTGTAAAAAGTGCATGAAGAGGTACATTTACTAATGTTTATGATTTTTTTATTGTGCTAGAATGAACATTGTCACTGAGAGCCTTTGAAACATTTGCCTGAAATATTAACATGCAGGGAAGCTGTCAGCAATCTCTTGGCAAATGGTAATTACTGTTCTGCCCATTAGAAGCTTTTCCCACAGATTACAGCCTTATCGTTACACTGAGGGATTCTCACGTTGCAAGGACTTTACATACAACTCCGCATCCATATATCCGCAAAACCAGGGTCACTAAATGCAAGACCTAGTCAGCAGAAGCTCTATAGCTTGCATGTTAATTAAAGACAGAGGGAGGATGAGGGTGACAGTGAGACCATCAGGGGGAGACGCTCGGGATAAATGAGCAAACCTACAGCCAGCATCTCTGTAATATAACATTAACATAACATCCTATAGGTATCTACTTACATAACCTTTGCCCTGAACCCAGCCCATTTTAACAATATAGGTCCCCTTCCTTTGTATTGTAACCACAGGACAGAGTCCCGTGTCCAACCCTTCCTCTTCCCTTCTCTGCTGTACTCCAAGAAAAGGGCCATTCTCCCACCCTGTACCCCCCCACACATCAGACCAGGGCTGAGCTGAAGTGCACCTCCAACAGGATCCAGTCATCCTTAGGTTTCAGTACCCTGTAATGTCCCTGCTCCCTTATGCTCGCTATTCCCATTTTTTTTCCACCCCTCCCTGCTTCCCTCCCTGGCCCCCTCCCTCTCTTTCTCCACACTCTCGCTCCATTGCTTTCTGCATTAGCACGTGACCAGCTGCCTGCACATGGACCAAGCGTATGAGAGAGAGTGGAAGAAAGGGAGAGAGACAGTGCCTAACACACTGGCACGCAAGCGCACTGTGCACACAGGCGCAGTATACACACTCTCCCCACTCGCTTTCCTTGACCTACAGTACAACACAGAGCCGAGACCTCTTACCAAGCACCTCCTGTTCTTCTTATCTCTCTTGTTAATTTATACATTTATACACGCATGGTGTGTCACATTCCTCCAGCTCCTGCCGCTCTCTGGCAGTCAGGCCCCTCACTGCACCACATGTGAATCTTCTGTACAAACCCCCTGCACCCCACCGCTGCACTCCACCAAATTTAATGCAGATTAACAACAGCAGCCTCAGTGTCGATGAAGTGCTCTGTGCACTGGTTGTTCTTCATATCTTGAAATGTCCATCCACATAGAATACAAGAAGATAACACAGTGACCCCATCCTCCTCATCAAAAATCTGTTAACCACAGAACCACAAAGACTGTATCACAGATGCCCACCCCAGGATTTGATTTTCATTAATATTACATACAGCAATGCCCATCTCTTCCATATAAAATACATTCCCAACTATATTCCACCATCTCTCACAAAATCGCTTCCCTCTGCTCCCTTTCTCTCTCCATCTGTTCTCCCCCTAGTTTACCATGCCTCAGTCACTGCTGCTAATACCCCTCAGGTGTGTTGTGCTCTGCCACCACGCCTGTGATGGCTGCCCAGGGCAAACTCACCACGCAGGGATTCTGGTGTGCCCAGGAGCCCCTGTGTTGCCTGCTGCACCTCCAGGCCCAGCAGAGAAGAGGAAGAGGAGGATGAGGAAATGGAGGAGGATGAGGAGCAGGGTGGCGGGGAGGATGGAGGGCACTGGGAGCTCTGGCTAGGGACAGCAGATTGGGAGCTCTGGGAAGGGATCTGGGCAGAGCTGGAGCTGCTACTGTGCATGCAGCCCATGCCGTTCTCAGTGAGGAACTCCTCCAAGTCCATGTACTGCAGCTGGAAGAGGCCCCCATCACAGGGCAGGGTACGCTCCCATAACAGGGGACCCAGGAAGGCTGACTGTGAAGTGGGCCTCAGGGTGCAGCCGCTGCCACCACCGGCTCCACCCATCGAGTCCTCTTCCGAGGCCAGGGGCTTCTCTTTGTCTGGGGGGGCAAACACATACTAAGACGGTACCACTAATCTCCTTCAGATTTGAGTAGGAAAATGAATAAACCCTAACAATGTGACATTTTCTATACAAGTGTTTGGTGTGTTCTGCTGACTGTCCAATGGAAATGTGTTTTGCCTTTACAGGAGAGCACCTAACATTAGATATATCATCTACTATTGCATTGCAACAGGACAGGAATTCACCAACTTCAACACAAATGAAGTTCAGGGAAGGAGTGAAATCCCTATTCTTCAGTTTTAATTAAAGCAATACAATAAAGATGATGTAAGTTGACTTGATCCAACTCAGTTGTGGTCACAGTAGTGGTCAATGCACTTAGTGACGACCATGGGAAAGGCGCTCAGCATTAAGCATGCAACACCAGGGGGCGCTATAATGGTAATCTTGAAATTATATTCATTGCTGACTTTTTCTTCCACATTCCATAATCTTAAATCTGGTAATAGCTTTATATTATTTCCCTCTATTTCGTGAGACGTGGAAAGCACGGCTTGCTTGTGAATCTTCTCATTTCAGCTGAGCATAACTTAGAATTTGGCACTTTAAAGAGTGGCATACCAGAATGGTAATGGCGACCAAAGCAGCGGTGTCTCGCTTTCGGTTCTCCGCTCGAGAAAAAAAAGCGAATGCAAGGGGAGATCATAACTAAATAACTTGTTATTTGATAGTATACAGGGAAAATAAACAAGAAATCGCATCGACAAAAATGCACATCGATTTCGCACGAACCCACCTTTCATTTCGCAGCAATCCTTCCCGCGCTGGTCTGCTTTGATTGGGAGCTGCAGAAGGGACTTCAGGCTGGCCATGGAGCTCAGGTGTCCCCCGCCCGGAGCACCACCCGCCTGGCTGCCACTCCCGAATTGCGGGCTGGCTCCAGCAGGGAGGTCAGGGGGAAGAATCTGAGACAGTGGCCTAGACATCATTAGACGGCTTCTGATTCCTGATGAGCTGAACCGAGCTGAAGAAGGAGGGGGTTCACGTATCCAAACCAACTGTCTTCAGATCGTTCGATTATCGACCTATTAAGATAATTAATGTATATATAATAAGAATAAACTCTAAAATATATTGCTGGTACGCTATGGCTCAAGCCCCCAGTGCACATATGTGACAGGCAGTTTATCAAATATGGAATAATATTAAGTATTACCCGTGGTGTAATTAGTACACCAAATGCCTACAATAAAATGATCTTCTCTGGGTTCGGATGCAGCGTCAAGCAACGCTAGATGCATATAAATGTATTGCTTTTATTTGGTCAATCAAAATCTAAACGGCGCAGAAATGTTGAAGCGCTCCAATCGCAAAGGAAAATCGATTTCAGGTTGGAAAAATCTGGATATAAATATTATTATTTTGTATCTTCTCACGTCTTCCTGATATGCAAACTCTCACGCACACTTTCGGGTGTAAACAAAGTTGTTTAAAATTGCTCCTGCTTGATTTTCTTCCGTATTGTTCCAGTTCGCCTCCCCCAAAATAACTGATTTATTTGTTTCTATTTAAATGTAGCTTATTTTCTTCGCGACAAAAACTGTCTTCAAAAAATACAATTGTTTGATAATGACAGGCGTCCATGGAGTGTTAAAAAGAATAAACAAACCGTGAGACTGACAGAGCCTGAACAGCGTTGTGTAAATGCACCAAAAACTAACCTGATAATGATAACTTTAAGCTATGCAAAATCATGTTAATCGACAACAAAACTATAGAATCGAGTCTGTCCTTTTATAGCTGAGTTTCCGTTCAAATATAAAATGTAAAAATAAATGGCAATACGAGCGATTTATGGCTTTCTTGTTCTCCCTCACTCTTTCACTCGTTATTTTTTCGTTCTCTCTCTCGCTCTCCCTCCCACCCACCCTTCCATACACACTCTTTCTCCAACGCCTTTCTGCATGCAGGCTGCTCGAGCAGCGGCTGGAGTCAGCTGGAACGAACACGAGCCACACTCGTGACATCATCTCTCACGGGGGACCAGCGCTGGGGGGCGGCGTCAATCATTATTCATGAAAAGCACACCCCTACACATCCCGCCCTACGAGCCACAAGTACACGCCACTCCGTGGTATCCAGCCAATGGTTTAACGAATAAAACGCTCATTTCCTTTCGGCCTTGCCCATTTAATTAACCCACTACTTACTGCTTTGCTTCTGACGCTGCCTTCGGTATCTAAACACGTGGTTGAAACATGCTGGCAAGCATAAATATGGTAGTGAAGCTATCTGTGCACATTACAGTACTTAATAGATGCTAATTTATATATATAAATAATATATATATAACTCCATACAAATTAGTAGTTATCTGCATCTACATTATTGTTTATTGTCAAATCGTAGAGACGTAACCTTTTTAAAAGTGCTGCACTTTATTACAAAATGTATGCATGTGTAATTCGTATAGTAGCAGACGTAAGATTGTAATAAATCATGTATGTTCGGTATACATTCACATCTGCCAAAAACGTGAGATCCGGCAGTTTTTCCGACACAATTAGCAACCGCTGTTACCTTTAGACCAGCTGCTGCAGCGCACATGGACCTAGCACGCGTGGGTGCTGCCCACTGAAATGCAAGCCTCGTAGTGATTGGTTCTAACTAGGTCGTTCTCTGCCTTCTCTATGATGTTATTGGTCAAAAGTAGGTCAACTGCTCCGCCTACAGCTTTCCCCATGCGAAGGCCGCGTGAGGCTGTGAAGAAACAAATAGCTACGGCGATGCATTCGGTCATTTTCGTTAGTGTTTAGTCAAGTCCATTTGAGTTTTTGTTTAAATCAGGAAATGTTCCGTGTTATTTAGGTTTATCTCCACTAGGTTTATATATTTTTGTAGGAAAAGCTATTATTTTTAGATGCTGATTGCAGCTAACAAACATATATAGACCCTACTAACCAAGAAACCTAAGGGTAGACTGAGGAGAAATAGTATTAGTTACCTACAGTGACAGGGGTCATGTAAGGTAAATACACACTTCTAGTCATACAAAGTACATGGAATCACAGTGTGACAAATGCCTCAAATTTGCTAAACAAAAGCCCCCATTACCTACAACACTTTATATTCATTTTGTCCTCAAACCACTTGCAGGTCTGGGAAAAGTACAACATATTTGAGAAAGAAACCAAAATGTTCCGGAAGTAAGCAGATAAGAAATCCCTGGCAAAGAAGGGTATTATGAACAGGAACATACCTACGTCAGACCCCATCTGAAATTATACCATTTAATGAATGTTTCCTTACCAGACAGCAGTTCCATGTCGGAGAAAACATTCAGACAAAAAAGCAGTTCTCATACCACAATGTATTGTGAAAATTATTTTGTCAGAAGGTACACCCTACTGCCAAAGGAGATGACTTTTAAGGAGCCAGCACTACGCACACTACCTCAGGGGTGTCAAACTCCAGTCCTGGAAGGCCAGAGCCCTATGTAGCTTAGTTCTTTCCTTATTGTACCACGATTGACTCAGACCAAGAGCCATGTGGTAATTAGCACAAGGAGGTGCAAGGAGCTGAATCAGGTGTGTTAAATGAGGGGAAACCCAAAAATGTGCAGGGCTCTGGCCCTCCAGGACTGGAGTTTGCCATTCATGCTCTACCTCATTTGTATTTTGCACGAGTGTAGCAACGCTATCACATAAATGGCGCTCATATAGTTTTGCTTTGATGTAGTTTATAGATAATTATGAAAGTATTAATATGGGCAAGTTACATACAATTGGAAAATGACTGGAGGCACTATCAAATTTCTACCACAGAAAATGCATATTACAAGTACTGTGCATGTGACAATTCACCAAACTTTGGTATACTACTCCCACCTAGTGGAGACTTAATGCACTTGCATTTGAAATCTGCTGTCATTTTCACTGAAACAAGAAAGCAAAACTGCTATGAATATACAACTATTACTAGTAATTACCTTTTATTGGAATATGTATTAAGGAATGATTTTGACAAAAGAAATTCAATTAAAAATATATAACTTTAGTTATATATAAAAGGTGACAGTGGTAACAATATAGAAACCCTGGAGACACAGAGATACTGCATCTCTCCTGGCGTGGTGCCGACGGTATGCAACAGCATGTGAGCAAGGAGGAAACCCCTGCAGAACACCTGGCACTGCACATTTCATTAGTTCTGATGCAGCGAAGTAAAGCATCACTAAGCTTCCACTTACACTGCAGTTTTTATTTTATTTTTTTCCATACAAATGTATCATTAAGCACTATGAAGCTTTTTTCTTGAAATATCAAACATAGTTATTTAAAAGCATTGAAATAGATTGAGGTTTTATTTAAAGAAAACCTAGAATAGCAAGTATGAGCATGGTTTTAGGTCATGTGTATACTTCAGGGACTACATCGAGGACTGGGATGTAGAAAGAGTGAACAATCACATTGTTACATTTGATTAACAAAAATAAAAAATACCCAACCCTGCCACATCCCTCCCTTCTCTTTGTCAAGCCAACAATGAATCTAAATTATGCTTAGCCTAAAACACTTAAAACACTAATATACATTGTATACAACAAGCTGTATTTTCCCCACCTGTCTTTCCATTTCAATCTGGCATGACAGGCCAATGATTAAAAAAATGCAATTACAGTTATCCAGTTTTGTTAGTTAAAATTGAATATGCATTTTTGGAAAGGACCATACACAAGTCAGTTGGGTTAAATGCATTTTCTATTTCCTCTTTTTAAAACCACCCTTATCTTTATTGGCAGTGTTATGTAATTTGACTGATGCTTATAGTTACAAAGTGTCCTCCCAAAATACAGTAAATAAAATCACAATCCAAGTGACAAAGCGGGTAACATAGTGAGTATATCTAACAGATATTGATGAAGTTTTAACAAAGTTCAACAGTTCCAAACCAAATGTTTCATGTTGTACGCTTTAAAAAAAAAGTCAAACTCGTATAAAAACGGCACATAGCACACAGCAGAGACAAGACCATAAAATGAATGTCTGATAATGGTAGAAATCAACTAGAACAGACAATACTATTAGGATAAATTCACTGATATTGCTATACATCTATTATTCCCATACATTGTCAACCAAATAGGGACAACACCGTGGGCCTGAAGTTGTGAGAACAGTCATATAAAACAAGTCTCTGGAAGTCCTTGTTTACAGGTATGCTTCGGCTGAAGTCTTTTTTTGTTTTCTGAATCCATGTAAAAGGTACGACTGATTCATGTTAAAATGTATCTCAACAATATTCAGTAAGAATACGTGGACCCGAATCATCAAAATGTATTCTCAACAGCCTTTTCTCAATTAAATCTGAAATTCTCAGTTATGAGTGTATTTTATGGTCTAGGGTCAGTTAACACTATGCTGTTATTTTGCCTTTCTTCTCTCTTTCTTCCTACTGATTTTAACAAAGATATTAATTTCAAACCACCTCTCCCAACACCACGGCAAGCAATCTTATGCCTCCTTAGGAGATTTCCATTCCAAAAATGTGAGGGGCATCGTGAACAAGAGTAAGACCCCTGGACAAGATGGGATGTTCGATGACCAAGTGCTGCAAATAAGCGTCGATGGTGCTTCCCACACACAAGGCACACCAAACGTGCTTGGCGGGAACAGGATCTTGGTGGGTGTCTTATAGCACAATGGACCAACAGTGCAGCCTGTCGGGGAAATGTGGCACTTGGACAATAGGGGCATGGAAAGCGTTTCTGGGGAACTCCTAAAGATGACAGACATCCAAAGCTTAGCGTACCTCCATGCCACGAATTCTGCATTCCCCTCAACTGAAGAAGCTGTGCCAGGTTCTTCCTGAGCAGCGGTTGGTGGAATCTTCTCTTCTTGTGTTTAGCTCTGTTATGATTTTTCCTTTGGGCAGACATGCACATTGCATTATCCTTCTCTCCCTTTGCCTCTCTGGATAAGCTTGAGTCTTTTTTTTTTTTTATCTTTTGCCTTCTTACATGAGACTGCGTTTGATGGTTTTGGAGATTCATATTAGAAGTCTTCATATCAACTGCATGACGCTGCTGCTGCAGCTGAGAAGAGGGCACAAAAAGGGATGAAGGAGTGAGTAGGCCGGCTGAAGCAGTTTGGTGAAGGGGCTCCCCTTTAATAGTTGTAGCCTGTTGGTGGTTATGGTTCATAGTGGAATGATTGGGGGGGATGTGGGAAAGTGAGGAAACATGAGTATTTAAAGGACTTGTTTCTGGAAGGTAGAACAGAGGAGAAAGGCAAGATGAAGACTGAGGAGGGGGTGGCTGTTGTGTTTGTGGGACAGCAGAATGGGTCTGTGGGCCACCATGAGCTCCACTAGGAGGCACAAGCTGAAGCAGGGTATTTGTGGCCACTTCACTTTCAGGTATCGAATTATTACTTGCATGTACTCCGGACTCATCTCTAGCTCCAGGTGTGTTAGCCTGCCTAGTTCGAGGCAAACCATGTTGGGACAGTCTGTGCCTTGTTAAACTGTTAGCATATGCAAAAGCCTTTCCACACACTTCACAGCAAAAAAGTTTCTCCCCACTTCCATGAACAGCTTGATGATGAGCCGTTAAGTGAAAGTGATGTCGGAAAGCCTTCCAACAAACCGCACAAGTGTAGAGTCTGGGTGTTGGCTGGCTGCTGGACCCTTGAGCCTTATCCTGAGAATAAAAGTAGGAATTTCCTTGATCACTTACTTGGCTCATGCTAGCCCCTGGGGTTGGAGCAGAACTGTTGCTACTGTTGCATGCTCCTGCTGCTGTGGCCTCATCTCCAAAATGCCCTTTCTCATGGAGTTTTCCATGTCTCTTCAGGCTCTGTGCATAACCAAAATCTTTTCCACATAAGCCACATTTATAGTTTTTCTCGCCAGAATGAACTGTGCGGTGTTTGCTGAGGTGAAACGCCTCCCGGAAGTTTTTGCCACAAATTGGGCAGCGGTGAGGCTTCTCCCCTGTATGGATACGGTCATGCCGGCGAAGGGTTTCACGACGGCTGAAGCCACGTCCACAGACACTACACAGATATGGTCGTTCAGTCCCATCTTTCCCAGCACCACCTCCACTTTGGGTATTCCGTTTTCGTTTGGTGCCCTCACCGTCAGGTCTGGGCTCTTTCTTTGGCCGTGGCTTACGAGGCCTCTTGGGTTTGATGTTTGGGGCCTGCTGGGGGTGCTGTTCACTAGGCTGTGTTAAACTCATCATAGCATTTCCCATGCATCCATCATTTTCACCTGATCTGAATGTCTTATCCACCCCAGACGTAGATGTGGGACCACCTGGTGAAACACCAAGAGAACCAAAGCCTAGACCCCCTAACAAACCCCCAATAATATCTCTACGTTCTTCTCGGCTTCCCGCATTATTATGCTCCCCTGGAATACACGAGGCTGCAGCAGCTGCAGCAATAGCTGACATTGCACTGCTCACAGAACTGGTAACATCATCTTCCGAATCATCCAACAAAGAGGACAGAGGAAGATGTGGTTGCTGTTGGTGCTGCTGCTGTTGAGTTTGGCTCTGAGGGTGCGGGTGCAGAGTAGGGGCTAGCGGGGCT
The DNA here is from genome assembly GCA_026777985.1 of Mormyrops attenuatus. NCBI lineage: Eukaryota > Metazoa > Chordata > Actinopteri > Osteoglossiformes > Mormyridae > Mormyrops > Mormyrops attenuatus. The sequence goes on from JAODKC010005230.1 coordinate 20,927, forward strand.
TTCCTGAGTGCTGGCCCAGCCATCCCATTCCCACAGGAAGACTCCCCAGCATAACAGGGAGATGGGTTCGCTTGTGAACGATGTTGCTTGTAATCTGCCCGATAGTCATCACCCCGATAAGATACTTGGTAACGATTCCGTGAAAATTCTGCATCATACTTTCCTTCAGTTTTACTCCTGTCTGCATCCCCATCTCTTCCCTGTTGAAATAAGTTCCCACAAGATAATGCAGTCTTTTCCTCTTCCTCCTCATCAACCCCCATTATACATTCTCCCTCTTCTTCCTGAGTCTTGTCATATACTATCGTCTCACCTGTAAGTTGTCCCCCTTGATATGCCCCTGCAGCTATCATTCCAGTTTTACTGCTTTTGAGCCCAAACGAGTCCTCTCCTCCAACAGTCAGAGAACTATTGTCACCACTATTACTAGCCCTGGATCTTGAGCCCCGTCCAGGCTTGCCACATGTACCTGAAGCTGCATGATTCAGCAGAGATGTGCTCTCACGAAAACATCGGCCACATGCTGGGCACCGAAAAGGCTTATCTTCGTGAATCTTCTCATGACGTGTGAGTGACTCACGGCGGTTGAAAGAACGCTGACAAATTGGGCAGGAAAAAGGCCGAACTCCAGAATGGATAACACCATGCTGAAGGAGATGACCCCTTTTCTTAAACCTCTTGCCACATTCAGTGCAACAGTGAGTCTTCTCTGGGCTGGGACAAGATGATGAGGATGTGGGGACTGAGCTTGACTGTTGCTGGAGAGCCTGCTGTTGTGGTTGCTGGTGATGTGGATTGGATTGAGAAGTTACATCCTGAGTTGAGTGGGGGAGATTGGTCTCAGACTGATGGTGCTGATTGTGATTCGAATTGGGGTTTGTAATATGGTTGCCACCTCCAGAAGGCAATCCATGGCTGCGTAGATGCCTTCGCAGACTTGACAGATGAGTGAAGGTCTTCCCACATTCTCCACAATGATAGAGGGGCTCTGGTTCAGGCTGTGTCACAGCTGGTGCTATAGATCCTAAAGTGTCAGGTTTAGAAATTTGAGAATCATTTGTCACCAGGACTGAGGCAGATGTTGAGGAAGGGGCTGAAGATGAAGAAGAGGAAACGACCGAGGAGGTAGAAGATGGTGGTGTCGAGGTGAGAAGTGAGGAATGGTCATCATTAAGATTTGATATACTGACCCCTCCTCCCCCTCCAACAAGTCCTGAGGCTGCATTATGACCATGTCCCCCAGAGCTGGTGCTGGGGTCACCACTGTTATGACAGTTATTACTGCTATTATTGCCGTCAGATTTCCTTTGAGGCAGGTACCCAGCCATCGCTTTTTTTCTTCTGCCTCCTCCACCCCCCCCTGCATTTCCACCTGTACCAGCTCCACTGTCTTTCCCTTCTTCCTTTGAAAGTGATAAATGGAGAGGTAAAGGAAGGGGCAAGCCAGTTTCTTGCTGCATCAAAGAAGCAAGCTGATTAGAAGACAGGACTGGAATTCCTTGGAAATCAAACCCACCCAGAGTGGAGGGCTGAGCTCCTGGATGTAAAGGATGATGGGAATGAGGGTGAGAATGAGAGTGGGCTAATGTGTGAGGTGGAAGTTGCTGCTGTTGTTGCTGTTGCGGTGAGGGGTGACCATGGGTATGAGAGGGGTGAAGTGCGGGGGGTGGAGCTAGGCCTGAATTTGTGTCAGCACTGCCCTGTCCTAAACCCAAACTAAGATGGTTGTGGGTTCCTTGCTGAACCAAAAACTGCTCCAAACTAGCATTGGGTGGCACTCCAGAGAGAAAGTATTGATTTGCAGCTAGCATGCAACTAAACTGCTGGTGAAGACTTCGAGCATCAGACTGGGCCCCAACTAGCTGTTGTCCAAGAGAAGCTACAGCACTGCTGCTAGGAGGATTATTAGATGTGGAAGTAGAGCTTGAAGGCGAGGGAGATGATGAAGAGGGGCCAGGGGAAGCTTGCGGAACAGACAGTCCTGGATGTAAAGGGGGTGGTGGTGGTGGAGCAGAAGTCACCACTCCTCCTATTACACTTGTTGCTCCTCCAACACTCCCTCCAGCAAAGTGTTCAAAACGACCCATTCCTGGATGCAACTGCTCCTGGGCTAGAGCTGCTTCTGTTGGGTGAAAAGAACGCAAGAACTGTGGATATCCTGCCACTGATCCCCCACTTCCACTACCACTATTTACACCCATCTTACTAGATTTCCGTGAGCTCTGCGAAGAGGCAGACTGAGCTTGTTGTTGAACAGGTGGAGGCGGGGCACTCATTTTGGCAAAAATAGAAGAGGAATCAGCAAAAGCATTGCTTCTAGATCCTTGCAATGATCCCAGGCCAATTCCAGAAAGGAGGCTTCCTGAGGATTCACCCTGCTGCTGCTGCTGCTGCTGTTGCTGCTGCTGCTGGAGCTGTTGCTGGTGTTGATGTAGCTGAACTTGTTGCTGATGTTGCAGCTGCCTTTCCAAGCCAAGGCCTTTAAACTGGTGGGCCTGATGTCCACTAAGCATCTCCAAAATGTCCACTGGATACTTTCCGAACTGGAACATTTCCCACTCACTAGCACTTGGTGGTGGTGCTGGAACAACTCCTGCTCCAGAGGCTGCAACAATGATACCACCAGCACTCACTGAGGAACTGCGGCCTGAAGCAATGGTGCTTCGGGAACTGCCTGCTCCAGAACCACCTCCTGTTCTGCTGCTGCCACCTCCTGTCCCTGAAGCACTGCTGCTCTCTCTTCCTCTGGATGGTGATCTGCTATTCCCCCCACTTTCCATTAAGGAGAAGTGGGCACAAAACTCATTAAAGGCCTTTATTAAGATTTTTTTTGTTCTTTGTAGCGTTCCAGTGTGTTTACAGTATAGATTTCAAATGCCTGAAAGTGTCATAGATTCGAACAATGACATTAGTGATGAGACTTGTCGAATACTTAGGTTTTCGTCTGTTTTTTTGATAGAGAAAACTGGTAACTTTTCCATAGTACTGGCCTGCAATCCTTTGAACGTCCGTTTGTATTGAACTTCTTGTCGATAATTCATATAATTATTTCCATAAATCCTTCCTTTAAATATGTAATTTTGCCACCTTTTGGCTGTTTGTATAGCTACAACCTTGATTTTTATTAGTTTTTGCTATTAAGACATCTGCATTTCCTTGTCCTTTTCAGTCTGATTTTAAGTGCAACAGCCTTTGGTACAGGTGTGTTAAACAGCCTCTTTGCTCACTGCCCAGTTTTCTTCTTTCGTATCAGGATTTAACAGTGATACCACCTTTATGATTTTTCGTCAGGTTCCAGTGTTTTTGGTGAGGTCTGGAAAGTCCCCTTTCCGTTTTATCACAGCTCCTGCTGAGAGGAGGAAAAAGGATGAAAGTCAGCTTTATTTTGTTTGAAACAGCAGTAACAGCCACTCAAAAACACCATTTAAACAAAATTGGTGCTGCTGGAAATGACAACATCGTATTCCCTGGACAGCCCCGTCACTTGCCCTCCCAACTAATCTGTACTTGTCCCATACTCACCAACTTGCACAATTTCTATACATACTGAATGGATCACTTGGAAATGTGAAAGTTACATGCATTTTTACCTGAATGCTGTCAATCCCTGTTGTGATATGTAGGTGTGAAAGTATTCTAATTTAGTGCACATTTCACTTACATGACAATTTAGAAGATGTTTCTGCACAATCTTTCTGCTGTCAGAGAATATGAGACCCATATTGGTTTAAAACATTTCATTTTTCAAAATAGGCCAGTTACACAATATGAAGGCCGGGTATAAAAAAAAAAGCTTATTTATAGTATGTACAAGGGATTAGCTGCAATGAACAAGAACAGTATTTACAAATCAAAGTATTTTGACATTTGGTTCTCTCTCTTACACTATACTAATTCCATGCCCACAAAACAAGAAATACTGGCTAACAAATGACTATCTTGTTCGATCTCCGAGTACACATTTCACAGCTGAGCAAAGCTTGGAGGTGCGAGTGCAGGGTCAGGCTGTTCATCTGTTGCCCTTGGGACACTTCAACTGACTGCTTCAATTTGAGCCACCCATCTCAAAATTTGAGCACTTCCAATTTGTCAGCCCTATTAATGTGCCTGCAAAGTTTGAAAAAGATCTGTACAATATATTCATGATTTACTGAGTATCTGTGTTTGCAATGCCAAGTGTCCTCTACAGCTGCAGTTTCCTTCCTTTGCTGCCACACTGTACTGTTGCTTCATTTTTGGGTCAATTTATCTGAAAATTAAACGAAGTGTAGATATTCATACATACAATGTTTCTGTAGCAATAATAAGAAGATCCATCAAATGTGATTGTGATAAGTCAAAAATTAAGTTCAAATGTGGTCTCCTTTCACCTTTCCCTTTGATGCCACTAATGCCTCATCTCCACCAACACAGAGCCTGGGCTGGGTTTTGCCTGGTGCCTTTTGAGAACCTGCCTACGCTTCCACCAGCTTCAAAAAAGAATAGAACAGATATGTTACACAGACCAAAGTGAGAGTAAAGTAAAGGTTCATATTCTGTTTTTCGGATTTAAGTTTTTAAGTTGATTTTAAGTTTTTATATAACCACTTTTGGATTTTAAGTTTTTATAAGCTGCTGAACCAAAAACACAAGCCTCTGTCTCCGCCTGTACCCACTTTTGTTTTCTTAAAAGCCTTGTCTCCTTCTCCCCAGCCTGTGAGTTTATTTTCATTCGCTGTTTTACCGCTATCCTGTCAAGGATCACACAATAAAAGAAACTGAACTTTTTTTTTTTATGAGCACCTCATGACCTCTTAAAGAACCACAATATTTTTTAAACATGTTGCAGATCGAATAATGTATTATTAAATCTGGCCAGTAGATCGATCTTTCGTTGTTCACAGAATAAAAAACTATGTAACATTATTATGCTAATAAGCTGACAAGTTGTTTCACTGCCGGCACCTGCGATATTAGAAAAAACTATATTGGTTATGGATTGAATTTTACATGTATGCGGATAGTTCAGAAAATTTTCAGTACGGGTCTTCTGGTTTGGTACGCATGTGTGAACGAATGCAGCAAATATAGAAACTTGTGTTTGTGTGTTTCCCCTGAGCAACATTCGGAAAGGGGTGGAAGAAGTCATGCCCCTACGCATGTGCGCATAAGTCCTAATGTGAAGCTGGAAGTTGTACTTGTATTTGCATTAACAGCACAGATATTTTTTTAATGCTGCAGCATAAGGACTGCAAACCAGAGGCACATAAGCTGCCTAGGGATGCCCTGGCTATACAGAAAGGATGGTACTGTCCCCAAAAGTTCACCCTGTCATCAGCGATTGGTATCAGCTAATTTTGATTCCAGTGAGAAGTGATTGGTATCAGTAAATTCTGATTTCAATGATTGGCAATCAGTGATTGGCTGCAAAAACCATGATCAGAGCATCGGATCGCATCTCTGCTACCTGTGACTTCATTCCAGCATGCCCGCCATTCTGCCTGTGATATTTCTCCTACGTAGGGCTGCACGATTCTGGGAAAAAATGTGAATCGCAATTCTTTTGCTTAGAATTCAGATCGTAATTCTCTGTAATGATTTTTTTTTTCCTTAAAATTTTAACTTTTTTTGCACTCAAACTGCAAGAGAAAACACAACAAATCATGACTGTGCCAAACATATTACTGATCCAGGACCAACATATCAACTTCTGACAACAGAACAGAAATGCTCAATTGGTCATTCCATTAGGGTAACCAAAACTGCCATAGCAAAAGTACCAGTGGGGTACTTTTTGGTACTTGGGGTGGGACTTGAAACACTTTCTCTGTCAAACGTTTATGCAAATAGCCCATCTCAAACGCAATACAACCACCATCTTGAGAACAGTTGCAAACTTGGAAAACAATGATAAACTACGTATAATAAAATTAAATATAATAATTATGGATGCATGGACAAATTAAGTGACTCAAGCTTTAACTGCGATCTGGTTGGAAGAATCGGCGATCAGGATAAGAAAAAGAAATATTTTGTATAACATACTAGGACAGCATGGTATTGGAAAATTTCTAAGAATTGCAATTTGATTTTGTTGTAATAAATATTGGGGCATTTATAAAAACAAAAAAGTAGTTCAACATAAATTTCCCAATTTAAACAACAAGGACGTAAATGATTATGATTGTCTCGGAGAACGCATGCAGTGCTCATGCAAAAGCAGTGGAAGTAAAACTTTACCTAGTATATGTATAAAAATCAGTTTAATCTTGAAAAGAAATAATTAAAATGGCAAAACTTGATAATTTTTTTTCCTATGAGAGTGGAAAAAAACATTTTTCGAGTTCAGTACAAAATACCTCATGCTGCGATGTCATTCAGAGCTGGTACCGATTTTTACAGCAGTGGAAAACCACCTTGAAGTAGTGATCCCCCGCTATGTCACGGTTCAACTATCGCGCCCCCCGTATATCACAGATTTTGACCCCGATCTCTGCAATGTCTGTGTGTATATACACACACACACACACACACAACATATCATTATGATGTTACTCATATCCTTAGCCCGACATCCACATATCATGTATTTACAAAGTGTGTACAAAGTTTACATGTGTTTAAAGCATGTGGGAGGGGTATTTTAAGGCGTAAACTATAAAAAAAAAATGTTTATTTATATGGTCGTTCTATATCGCGGATTTTCAGCTATCGCTGATGAGTCTGGAACATAACTTCCACAATAGGTGGGGGATCACTGTACCGTTCTTTCGGTACTTTCTTGAAGTACCAAAAGTAATGTACCTGGTGCGGTGGAAAAATGCCCTGTAAAGAGAATGCAGAATTTTGGGACACTTGAGACTCGCTGGGGAAAAGTAGGAGCGCTTTTTTTGATCCATCTGATGTAAGAACCATTGTGATTTAGACATGAGGTGTGAATCGAGATTGTTTTTTTTTTTTTAATGATTAATTATGCAGCCCTACTCCTACCTGCCCTGCTATAGTACCACTGTTCATCCTGCCATCAGCACCTGCCTGCCCTCCTCACTGAGACTCAAATCTTAAAATTTAGACTGCAAATTACGGTTTTGCCATCTTTGTTTGACTTCCTCTGCCAGCCCTGCAGGATGGGCTCCCCCTTGAGTCTGGTTCCTCCAAAGGTTTCTTCCTTCTAGGGAGTTTTTCCTCTGGCTTGCTCACTGGGGGCTTAAGGCAGCAATAATGTAAAGCACTTCAGACAATGTAATGTTTTGAAAATGTGCTATAAAAATAAAACTGAATTGATCTAAACTGAATAGTATACGCCCACCAACAACAAACAAGTAAAGCCCATGGAAAACATTACATTCGTGATGTGGAAAATATATTTAGATGTTACTTCTGAGCCAGAAGTGAATTACTTATTTCAATGCTAAAGACTGTTTACAGAAATGTCCTATTATTTTCTAATTAGAATGGTTTTATTATAATTAATATTTTAACTTAAGTAATCGCTTTTGTAATAATTCTTTTGTTTGATTGTTCTAAATGCTAAAATTTTAAAAATTTAAATTTAAAAAAGTAAAATACATGTTTGAAACAACTGAAATCTAAGTTTGTATCCTTGCATTAGGATATACAGCATTTAGTATATTGATGGTATCTCATGTGGTAATGTTCCACCATGTCTTAAAATCTGTTATAGTGAACACTGAACTAAAGCTTGACTATTTTAGAAAACTCAAATCAAATCACAATATGTCAGAAAAATCACAATGAAATATTTTCCCCAAATCATTCAACCCCACTTATTTGAAAAATGTAGTCAAAACCACCACACATTCCCCATGGTTTAAAGATCACAGACATTCTCAGAGACAGGAATGCCGCATATTAGAGTGTAAGTGGAAATCTATGGAGTTAGCAGTGTTAAAGCTGTCATGACCAGCAACAATACAACCAAGCCCTATTTAGGGCTTGTTCAGGCTATTACTCTAATCTTATTGATCGCAATAGAAATGACTACCTTTTTAAGACAACAGCTTATCCAACACATAAGGCTGACCCACTGCATCCAATGAATATCGGTAGTGAGCATTTTATGGATTTTAACATTAAAGATGACCAACATTAGGAACAGTAATCAAGAACTGGTTCCACTCGAAAACTAGTTCCAAATTTTTCAATCCACTGGAACTGTTTACCTCCAATGTTATCAGTTCACCATGTTATGGAACATCATCGGGGAATAGGCCTAAACCACGAGACAATGTTTCGATGTGGCATTTTCCCCCCTCCAGACAGAGGAAAAATGCCCACATTTATGCAGCATATTTGCTCATTTGATCATATCTTCAAGAACCTCAGCGGATGATGTTCTATAAATGTGGATATAAATTCACCTAAAGGATTATTAGGAACACCTGTTCAATTTCTCATTAATGCAATTATCTAAGCAACCAATCGCATGGCAGTTGCTTCAATGCATTTAGGGGTGTGGTCCTGGTCAAGACAATCTCCTGAACTCCAAACTGAATGTCAGA
>JAODKC010005446.1:0-29246 GCA_026777985.1 Mormyrops attenuatus
TAACCATATATGGTACATATTAGAGAATGTAACACCTGCAAATGTATAAAGAAACGGCTTTGATTTTGCCACCCCAAATGATTTCCATTCCACCCTCATGCCACCCTAAGAAAATTTCTCTAGATCTGCCCCGCCCTTCAACTGGACAGTTTCTGTTCTGTGAAAATTGATTTTTGGAATCTCCATGCCAATAACTCCATTCTGCTTATAGATTTGAACATCTGAAATAGCAGTTTTATCAACAACGGTCTTAAGAAGACTCAACACAAATTTGGTGCCAATTGGTCATGGCGTTCAATTACAGGCACGCTTTTTCCTATTGCAGGGCCAGCTGACCCGTATGGAAAATGGCAAATAAAGTATAAATAAATGCCTTACATGTGTTAAAATGTAGTTTTTTTCTTCTGCATTCCATTTCTGACTTTGTATAAAAATTTTACAAAGTTTTTCCAGACCCCTCCTCCCCTGCTGAGTCTCTGGCTGGTGGCCAGCGCCATTTTGGATCCACTTGGTAAGTTATGATGTTTGAATCACAATATTGTTTGCGGGGTCAACCCCCGAGTACAAGCCAGTATGCTGTAGTGTTGTTGGTCTCAGCGTCATAATCAATATGAAACAAAAAGAAATAAATAATTCTCCTTCTACCACTTTCCATGCAACTAGTTACAGAGAAGACAAAGTGGCTGTGTAACTGAAATAGCCATTCTCACAATATTTCATTTTTAGCACTGGGATGTAATGGTACACAAAATTCACATTTCACTACAAACCTCAGATTTGGGTTCACGGTTTGGGGCAATTGTGGCACAGCAGTGAAAACAATTTATTCTGAGATTATTATTAAAATTCCAAACATGAATAGGAAAAGAGGCAATGTATCCACTGTAGTGTCTGAATAACAAAACATGGTTAAAAGCTGATACCATCATAAGAATCATAATGAACTAAATCTTGTGTTCTGTACTACTGGGAATGGTCACCTATCTGTAGCTGAGTTTGCTTAAATGCCACGGAGAAACTATATTGCAGCGGTTGTTTCTGCTTTGCTCCGTTCTGGTCGTACACATGCTCAGATGATGCAGTCTCATGTGTTTTCATCATCATATCTGAATTCGGTAAGACAGCTGGACAGCCTTGATTTTATCAACTACTCTCTCCAGAGTTGGTGTAATTTATTACTGAATGGTTGGATAATGTAACGTTTACTGCTATACCCCTAGTTTACACACTAAAATCCAAAAAAATTGATGATGTCATGGACGCAGAGTGTTTTTGCCATGTTTAGCCAGTTTAACTTGTTTTTTAAAATAAAGAACTATGACGATATCGATTATTGGACTTTTACTGAGCAATGTTCTGTAATGTTTGGAAACATTGATTATACTTAAATCACTTAATTTTCTCCTGGAACAGTTTTATGTTTAAGTTTTTTTGCCATTGTTAGCACCCCTTAACGCACAGAAGCCACTCATGGGCCGTAAGTGTGGAAGCTGGGAACTAGTTAACCCTGCAGTGGTGTTACACAAACACATTTTTAAAAGTCCATTTTGGCACATACTTGGCATGTGTTATATATATAAATGGTAATTAGTGCTCAGTACAAGGTGCAACAGGTCTACACATCAATCCCACTCATGTTTGCATAGCACATATTTCATAAGCGTATGAATAATAAAAAAGATTCCTGCTCAGTGTTGTGGTTATACGATTATAAGAACTATGTGTACAAAGGAAATGTCTTATTTTTTTCATATAGCACTGCTGTTTCCAACATTCCAGTTATAAATCAAATTATACTGCTTTGTAAAGCATAGGTTATAAAGGAAAATGACACATTTTTAACTTTAAGTCCACGGTTATGTAAGATGCAAAACAAGCAGATGAATAAGCTAAATTGGGGTTATGGCTGTTATGAGCATTATAGGTTACTGGTGCATCTCTATGTAATAACTTATGGTACCAATGCTCCTCAGTTAAATATTTTGTTGGATTAAGTTTTTAAAATATCAAATCTGTTGAATTCATCACTATTTGCTGATTCCTCATGACCACTGTCTGTTGCCATATTTGATTTAAAATTTGTATGTCATTTTATACATAGATCTGCATTTATTCTGGAATTTACCAGATGGTTTTGTATAACAGATACTGTTGTGAACATAAAAATGTGGCAGATATATATTGCCTACAGGTTGTTGGTCCTTAGAAGATGTAGAAGCAACAGGGAGTTTGATAAAAAAGGGGTTAAGAGAGCGGCTGAAAATCTAGTTCAGGGCAAAAAAAAATCTATTTCTCGGTCTGTGGAAATCCTCACTAAATCATCAGGGATCCCATACAATGAAATGCTAGATGGAATAGTACTTGAGCAATTTTCATTGCTAAGGTTAGTCTGTGCAATAAAATTAGTCTGTAGGCTTTAGGAAGTCTTTCCAGTCATTGCAGGATGATTTGCACCCTCAAGCTAGTGTCTCTGTTCCTACAGGGCTAACCTCACTGCCAAAATGTCGTAGTGATATCGTAACTTCTCTTTGCTTGGGAAGAACAATGAGAAAAGAAAGCATACGAGATTCCCCAAGCTTCACTACAAAGGGCTTAAAAGAACTGCAACGCTTAAGAATCAGAGCTAATGCAAAGTGTATCTTGAGCTCCTTGGACACCATCTAAGTCTGTGGGGATTAGATACTCTGCCACAGTGCTCCTTTAAGGAGATGGTATAGGAAATTAACCAGCTAACAATGTGCTTAAAAACATTGCACATTAGCTGCTGAGTTAGGGCTGGGCCACCTACGGGGATCCACCTTTACTCTTTTAGGAGAGGAAGTGATTAATATAGAATTCAGATTTTTGATGTTTTACATAAAGGTGATTCAGAAAGAACTGGATAAGCACCTACTGGATGTTCTTTGCATATTGGGTCTTATCTGGGAACTAGATCAGAGTATTATTGAGGTACAGCATATAACAAAGATATTCAGAATATAAAGAAAATTGTTGACACCTCGAATTACAAGCTCATAATTACCAATATAAGCAAGGAATATAGACTTCCAGTCATGAGTTGTTATATTATACAGTGATGAATTTGTCTGAGCTGAACTGACCAAACTGCTAACGGACTTGCAGCCACTGGACTGAACCAAGACACACTGAAATGGTGCCCAAGCCTGAATTTACCAATGCTGATACTGTGTCAGTTTGTAGCTGCCCTGCAGTCCCTTAACCAAGAAGAATCAGATGCTCTAAAACAATTCCGAACTTAAAATAATTTCGAATCACATTTTATTTGGTTTATGGGGTTATATGGGGGTTCACAGATCACAGTTACTCCTCTGATCTGATGGGAGCTGTCTGGCTAGTGGGTACCAATATCTCCATCTGCAATCAATGAAGTTTCCAGCTGAGCCAGAGCCTATAAAGGCAAGAGTGTAATAAGCCTTGCCCTGGTAAGATAGTTGTGCTGGGAGGAGGACCTTGTGCAGTTGTGAAGTCCAGAGGAGTACAGCCAGGATCCCCTTGTAGTGAAAACTTCTCAAGTCAATGTGCACATTCTGGTGCAGAGACTTTTAAATGCCTCAACTCCTTAGGTTCTAGCAACAGTGGATTATAGGTAGGATGAATTATAGCCTGCAGGGTGACATGATGGTCCCTCATTCTCTCCAGCACTAACTCCCTCTGCCGCTTCCACAGGAGCACATCTGAACAGATTGAATGACCAATCAACTGGGGATTTCTCCCTTGTCCCGACATGCAGTCTCTCATTTGAGAGTATCTAGGAGCCCTCGTCTCTAGGCCGTGATGCAGGCAGGCTCGTTCGGCTGAAAGTATCTTAAAGTCCAGGGCATAGTTTGAGGCCATTCACTAGCCCTGGCACAAATACAGGAGTCTGGCTTATGCCTGTTTCTTAGCCCTGGAGCAATCTAACACATTTCCAGGAGGGTTGAAAAAGGTGTCTGAGCTCTGTTTTTCCCACAGGGCAGTATCCCAAGATAGTATTATTATGTTTAGAGTAACAGCTACCAGAAGGTCAACATAGAACCACCACTGAGACATTCTAATGGCTGCTTGTTTGTACTGCCCCTTTTGTTCAGATGTGGTAAATGTTACCAAATTGTCCATTACAAATGTAATATTTGTTTTTATGATTATATAGCTTAGCTAGCACTTTTATCCAAACTCTCTCATTTATGACTGGATTAAAAGAAAACAACTTTTAGATATATAAATTGGTTATGAATAATGTTAGCTTACTTTCAATATTTTCCTGTGAATATGATGGCCAACACAATCAACTTTTACTTTACAGAGGATATATGACGAGTATGTAAATTGCGCCAGAAACAACCAACTCCAAATTTTGAATATTAGTATATTTAAACACAATTATAAAAACATGCTAACATGTTTAACATGTCATTGCTTGTCTGCATGATCTTGTTAAATCTATATGCAACATTATTCATTGTTAGTTTAGGTCTCTTGTCTCTTTGGAATGATCATTTTGATAAATGGTTAGTCATGCATTTATTTATGCTTATGATGTTCAATTTATATTCGCCATGTGTTTAAATACACAGGCTTTTATCCAGATGCTTTTATCCAATACATACTGTAAGTCCGAGACTTCTACCAAAATATACAGGTTTGAGTTCAAGACTTTATTTGCTATTTGCTCAAGAACAGACGTACAAGGCCATTGGAATTCCTGTATGGCTCTCCCAGTCAGTTTGCGTACAAAAACACATAATAAATATACATAGGTACACATAGTAATAAATATAAAGAATATAAATAGACTCCATTAAAAGAATAAATACCAATATATCTCTTGGGACTTTTGAGTCCCATTGCGTTAACACTAGACTCCCGAATGTCCCTCATGCCAACTTGATCAGTGTTTGGCAGATTAAATATTAGAGAAGGTTTAACATTATGGAATTTGACCCAAGATGGGCCCGACATAGTAGGTACATTTAACATCAGTAATAAGGTTACCCTTTGAGTAGGGAAAACTAGGAACTTTACTGCTATTCGTTCTACCGTTGGACTTCAGGGTGGGGTAATTGAGTTGACCACAAACTATATCTACCTTGGGTTTGAAGAGATTTAATTTTATGTAATTTATTTTATTCAATTCATATTTAATTCTATTTTGCTTTGGTCATTTAACCTTTCTATATGGATAATGGGGGTGGCACAGTGGTTAGCATTGTTGCTTCACGCCTCTTGCACCAGAGTTCAAGTATCCACCATGGCTTGCACGTTTTCCCCATGCTGCATTGGGATTTCCTCCAGGTACTCTGGTTTCCCCCTACAGTCCAACTGGAGTTACCAAATTGCCCATCCTCAGGCCATAAGACCTCTAAATCAGGACATTCCACCATAGCTTTCTAACTGTTCATAATAACACACTCTGAACTCTACCTCACTGTCACTCACCTGCTGTCATGACATCTATATCTATTGCACAGTCTCAGGAGCAAATCAAGGTACATTTCACTACATGTTATACTTGAATAATTGTATATGTGACAAATAAAGAATCTTGAATCCATAGGTGTGCATGTGTGAGTGAACAGCGTGTGAGTGTGCCCCGCAATGCGTTGGCGCCAATTCCTGGATTGTTCCCTGCCTTGTGCCTGTATCCTCCAGGGTAGGCTCCGGACCCCCCGCAACCCTGAATAGGATAAGCGGTTACAGAAAATGGATGGATGGGTGGATATTACCCTGCCCTGATTTCCTCAATCCTATGTCCAAAGTACTCTCCTTATTGACAACTAACCACGTAATAGTAAATGTGATCGATTAATTACTTCTTGGGTAGATTATATATCAGTATTAAAGATCATTCTTCCACCTAAAAGGCAGTGCAATTATCCTACATATGTCCATTTTGTAAGTCAGGGACATTCTGTACATGTAATCTGTAAAAGCAGAGATGGGGGAGGGGGGATGTTGGGGTAAAATTTGTCTAGTGACAAAACCTACTTTTAGACCCATTGAAAATGGGCCCACCAGTTGAGAAACAGTGCATTAGGTTACATAGGTTGCCACCTAGTGCATTATCATATGAGGGGGGCACTAAATCAGCCAAATTGTGCGGAGTGGGGTGGGGGGACCTGCAGTACAGCTTGCTTACATGGGGTACGACCAGCACTGTTGTTAGGGTCCAATCTGAACACATTCCCTACACAATAGCCCTTCATAACCTGGCTCCTGTGGATCCTCTGCCATGTTTATGGTGACCAATGAAGGAAATTACAGCTTTTTCCATTTCACTGTGAAATCTGTGGGGAAACTTGGGGAAATGACTAATAGCAAATTGAAACACCAAAACTGTGCTAATCTACACATAAATTTAAAATCTTTAAAATCGATTTTTGCGTCCAGGCACAGAGACTCTTTGATCATTAAGACGGAAACTGACGAAGTTGTTATGATGTGGCATTGATTACATTGTTGAATTCAGGAAAAAAAGGCGCCTTTTACCACAGTTCACTTTATGAAGCTAGGGCATTAACATTACCATTTTCCATTTCATTCCATTGTAAGTAATACACATATAGACCATCTTTCATACCAAAGCAATCACCACATCCTTCGAGGGGTACCATAGGAGTTACTGGGGCCACATATGGTGTATTTTTAAAAAGCCGCTTAGGGTCTGAAGAGCTACAACTGGAAGCTCACCATGATCAAAACCTGTTTACCCACCCTACCAATGTCCTAATTATAAATACAATTCTAAAACTTCTTTTAGGTTGAAAACACTGCTGTGGCAGTACAAGAGAGCACATCTCTACTGCGCAAAATGGAATGAGCAGCTCAAGCACTAGATACAGGCATTAGTGGCTAGTTATGCTACCTGCTTTCATCCGGCCAACTTGGCCTGAACCTAACATTGAGGGGAAGCTTGTGGGAGTCAGGGGCTCCATCTAGGATAATGGAGTGTGAATCAACACCTATATAAATGTAAAGAAACATATCCTAAACCAAGCTCTCATTTTTCATGTTAGCTGACGAGAGAGGTCTGCAGTCCATCAATCCATTTTCCAGCCACTTATCCAGTGTAAAATGCTGGCAGGTATGAAATGTATTTCTATAATTTATTACAAATGTATTATATTTTTAGGAGCTTAGTTTCACAAGATGTTACTACATGGAGCATACTTCACTGTTAAAAAAAGTCATACGTCACAGGAATGTTGTAGTATTCTACAGATCGTTGAACGGAACATGATGATTCCAGTTCTGTGCATGGATTAGCCCTTGGTGGCATGGCTGCCATGCACCAAACAGATGAATCATTGAGCCGTGCTGGTTAGCAGACGTGTGTTTGTTTAAAAACTCAAGCTTCATTCATCAGACATCTGTCAAAATGACAGCACCATAGCTCATGTGCCTTATTTACCAGGATCTCCCAGAGTAGTCAGTTTTTTTTTTAAAAAAACACACAATTATTTCTAACAGGCATTAACTACTGAGAGGTGATGAATAACAATGGTTAAAATACCACATATTACAGAAAACAGAATTTAAAAAATGAAAAAAAATCTAGTCTGACTCTTTACACATTGGATTTGTATTGCCAATTTCTTAACTATAATGTTACAAAAGCAGCAATATTTTCATGCTGCAGAAAGATAATCTTGCACTTGACTTCCACTATCAAGTCATTTTAACAGGCTCATTCATCCATGAATTATTCATGGGTATTCAAGCTCTACTTCACTCCAAAAGGAAGTGCTTTCTCTGAGCCCCGTCACAGGATATCAGGAGCTAATTCATTATTCAAGAGGCAGAAGTACTAGCTAGTAGGGGCATCTTAATGCCTTTGATTTCCTTCACATGCTTTTGTACTTCTACCATATATGCTACCTTTTCAAATAGTAGTATGCTAGAATTCTGAGACCTTTTTTTCTCTCAAAATTCAGGTTTTATTGAGGTATATTACTTATGACATCATCGATGTTACATTTAACTCAGTGTTCTTTATTCAGGCACTTAATTTTTTTATTTTAAATGTAAAATTCGCATTAAATATTACACTTTTAGGAACTATTAGGAACACTATACTAATTCTAGGTAGGGCCTCCCTGTGCTCTCAAAACAGCCTAAATTCTTCACGCCATAGATTCCACAAGATGTTGGGAGCATTCCTTTGAGATTTTGGTCCATGCTGATGACATTGTGTCATGCCATTTCTGCAGATTTGTTAGTTGTGCATCCATACTATGAATTTCCCATTGTATTGCATCCCAAAAGTGTTTCTTGGGTATAGATCTGATGACTGAGAAGGCCGTGACTTTTGCTTTGTGACATGGTGTATTATCATGCTGAACATTAGAAAATGGGTGAATTGTGGCACATGGTCAGCAACAATACTCAAACTGGCTGATCAGTATTAATGGGCCCAAAGTGTGCTAAAAAAAAAACATTCCTCATGCTATAACACCACCACCAGCCTGATGTTGACACAAGACAGGTTGGGTCCAATCATTCATGCTGTCAATGCCAAATTCTGGCCTCCCATCTTTGTATCTCAGCAGAAATTGAGATTCATCAGATCTCTCTATATTTTCCCAGTGTTCAACTGTTCAGGTTTGGTGAACCTGTGCCCATTGCAGCCTCAGCTTTCTGTTTTTGCCTGACAGGAGTAAAACTTGACATGGTCTTCTGCTGTTGTAGTCCATCTGCCTCAAGGTTCAACATGTTGTGCATTTTGTGTTGTTAAGACAGGCTTTCTGCCAGCTCGAACTAGTCTGGCCTTTTTCCTCTGATCTCTCTCATCAGCAAAGCATTTCTGTCAGTGGAACTGCCACACACTGGATGCTTTTTGTTTTTTGCATGGTTCTGAATAAACTCCAGAAGTTGTTGTGTGTGAAAATCCCAGGAGACTAGCAGTTACAGAAATACTCAAATCAGCCTGTCTGGCACCAACAGTCATGCCACAGTCAAAATCATATTTTTCCCTCATTCTGCTGTTTGATGTGAACATTAACTGAAGCTACTGACCTGTATTTGCATAATTTTACGCATTGTGCTACTACCATGTGATTGGCTGATTAGGTAAGTGCATGTATAGGTGTTCATAAACAAGTGCTCAGTAAGTGTCTATTTCAGTTGGCGGATGTTAATTTTGAATGTATAAATTCATACAAACCAGATGGTTTCAAAATTTTCTTCAATATAGTTTAGAGTGGCAGTTACAGTAAGTACAAACGCAAGACGTTGGTGTTTTGTTGTTAGCTGTTTAGGATGTAAGATAGTAATATATCAACAGATCTTTTCACCATCCTTTCAGAAGTATGAGTCCTAGATCTGAGCTCCTGTGGGTGTACAACAGGCAATACCTCTGTCACAGGAGAAGCAGCCGCTGCATCTTTTCATTCAGTGCCAAGAAATATTTGAGCTCTGAATGTACTGGAAGAAAAATGAAGTCCATTTAGGAAGGACCTCTGTGCGGTGTAAAAACAAAACAAAACCCAGAAATTACACATATATAGTGTATATACATATATACATGTACAGAAAAAAATGCATTTCATTATTATACAATGTAACATCTCCATGGTTTCAAAGGGGTTAGCACGTGATACTGGATAGAATTAACCCAAGATGAAACTGATGCTGACTGAAACTAATTTGGTGCTGAAATATTATTCAGATTCTATCCTCATGAGTGCACAGTCATTGCTATTTCAGAGGGGAAATGGGGAATCACTTATCCTATCGTGAATGAAACTAGTTTATTACACAGAAGAGGGATTGTTGAGTAACAGATGTGACCCACAGGCCAGATCTTTGTCAGCCAGATTCACCAGTACTGTGATTTAGCTTCTGGCTCATTACTTCACACTGGGCATCTGATGTAACCCCTGATCAGAAATTGCCAAACTGAAACCTCACCCTCTGGAGTCTGTAGACGTGCAAAGCCTAGCAAACAAAAAATAGCTTGTTCACTATTGAAAATGACTACCATACATACATTTCAAATTACCCCTGCTAAGTGAATCTCTCAGGAACGCTAACTCTGAACACAAAATACACGGCATTTCTATACTGCTGTATTCTAAGAATTCTAAAAATTGTCTGAAGCACCTTCATCTCAAGCACCTTCAACACCATCCAGCGCCTGATACTGAGAGACAAGCTATACAGCTGTACAGCTTCTTCAAGTTACTGACCATTGCACAACAGCCATGGACGCACCATCTATATCTGGAACCCTTGTGTTTTATTCTATTGTCGTGTGTATTATTGTCTCTGTCATTGTATTTTTCAAGCATTGTAAATTTCCTTCACCAAATCCATCTATCTATCTATCTATCTAGAGGTAGAATATAGAGATATAATATTCAAAGAATACAGTCATTAAAAGTCTCAGCTTCAACATAGGTGAATCTTAAATCTTGTTTTGGAATGTCAATACCATACTACATTATGATTAAAATGCTTTTTTATCATCAATAAAAATGCATATTTTTTCTTTAATAATAGTGGTAATAGTAGTAATAGGAAAACTCCACTTCATACACCTGCACATCGTTTATTAATTCTATATAATGGGACACCTTGGTGGGCGTTATCCCTTATTCCTCAGTGTGAGAAGCACAAGGGGGGGCGTGTGAGCTGGTTGAAATGCATGTGTCTCACGGTCAATGTCAAGACCCCTGCATTAGGCAAGTGAACATTCAGTTCTTGAAGTTAATGGATTGAAAGCAGGAAAAAATGGGCAAGTGTAAGGATCTGAGTGACTTTGAGAAGCGCCAAATTGTGATGGCTAGACAAATGTGTCAGAGCATTTTGAAAATGATAGGTCTTATGGGGTTCCTAGTATGCAATGCTGAGTACCTACCCAAAGTGATCCAAGGAAGACCAACTGGTGAACCAGTGATGGGGTGATGGGCGCCCAAGGGTCACTGATGCGTGTTTGGGGAAGATGGCTAGCCTGTCTGGTCCAATCCCACAGGAGAGATACTATAGCAGAAATTGATGAAAACGTTAATGCTGGATGTGCTGGCTAGGATTGAAAGGTATTAGAACACATAATGCGTGGCAGCTTGATGCGTGTGGGGCTGCTTAGCTGCAGACTGGTTACAGTGCCCATGCTGATCCCTATCCTCCACTGAATGTGCCTACAAGGGGTAAGTGATCACCAGAATTGGACCATTGAGCAATGGAAGAAGGTGGTTTGGTCATATTTTCTATTACATCAAGCGGATGGCCAGGTATGTGCATCATTTACCTGGGGAAGAGATGGCACCAGGATACACTATGGGAAGAAAGCAAGCTGGTGGTAATGGCATGATGCTCTGGGCAATGTTCTGCAGGGAATCCTTGGGCCCTGGCATTAATGTGGCTGTTATTTTGGCCTACCTAGATCCTTGTTGCAGACTAAGTACACCCCTTTGTGGCAATTATATTCCTTGATGGCAGCGGCTTCTTTCAGCAGGATAATGTACCCTGCCACACTGAAAAAAATACTCAGGAAGAGTTTATGGGACATGAAAAGAGTTCAAGATGTTGACTTGGCCTCCAAGTTCCCCAGATCTCAGTCCAATTGAACATCTGTGGGATGTGCTGGACAAATAAGTTCGATCCATTGAGCCCCCCCCCCCAACTTTTGGCACTTTTTCACTGGTATACAGGAGCCAAACGGTACCACAAAGAGAGACTAGTTATAGCATGGTTCCAGCTCACTTTGGTTTTCCACTGCAGAAGGGTCTGTTCGGTAAAGGCATTGCTGGGTTTGAAGCATGACAGTGCCATAAAACTGAAGATATGCTTATTTGCTGTTCACACGGTGTACATTATGAATTACTATGTGCAATTATTATTATTCTTTTTACTGTGTGCTAATTTCCTCTAGCATGTCTGTGAGAATCATTGTGTTACACAAGTATCAATCGCTAGTGGAATTAGCATTCTCTTGTGTAAATCTGCAATATGAATCTATTCTGTTCAGCTGTTCTATAGTACTTTTTAAAGTATGAGGTTGGAAATTTTCAAGTTCCGAATGCATGAATACTTTGCGATCTGCTATACTACTAATCCATGCGCAGAACAGCAGCATACTCTTGCATTTCGACCAATCAGATGGCGGTGACGCAACCAGCTTGATTCGGTCATGCTTTTGGCCCTGCTAGTAACCAAGGCCATGTCAGCGTGGTTACGGCTCAAACACGGCTCAGATCCAGCTCACATACTTTACAACGGAGAAGTGCCAATTCACGGTACGACTCGGGTAGGGCTCAGGTCTTGGTGGCAGTGGAAAAGTGTCATTACAGGACTTAAAGTATCTGCTGCTAACATCTTGGTGTCAGATACCACATGGCACCTTCAGAGGTCTTGTGGAATCTATGAGTGGGTGAGAGCTGTTTTGGCAGAACGAGGGAGACCTACACAATATTATGCAGGTGGTGTTAATGTTAATGTTATGGTGGGCTGGTGTATGATGGCTTCGGGTTGGAGTCGGCTATTTGGCACATTATGGAACCTTCTTAAAGTCATTATAAAACTGCTGAAGTGATATACCCTTTGGCTAAATCTAATTTGTTGAGCTGTTTAAAATGTCTCAAGGCACCCCACCCAAAACTGAATTGAAAGCTTCCATTATAGCTGAAATTGAAAGTCTTACAAATACAGTTTCCTAAAGTACTATCCATAGAGGAAGTCATAGTCGAGTGTACAGTAACCACAAGCATTACTTAAACAAGCCTATGCACTGCTGTTATAATGACTTTAGTTACCAATAATAATAATAACAGATAATGATCCCCAGGTACAGACTAGCAAGCTGCCAATCATACATGTGAGCAAGTCCTTAGGTGCTGGGAATTTGGGATTGGTGGATCAATAATGAGGGGGAAAACCGTATGGTTTGCATGACTATTCTGTCATTCAGTTAGCTAAGCATTCATTCCTAATAAATCTGCTCTTCCACCAAGCCTTGGAGTTTTGTGCAATACTATACTAATTATACTGAAAGCGCTACAATTATTATTGCATGCAGTAACATTTACGAAGTAATGTTTCGGCACTTCTGACTAATAAGTAATCGATAAGCTGTAAGACATACATCTTCATGTTCCAAAATTTTTAAATCTGTATTTCATGTAATGGTTATGTGTCAGATCTGTTTCCACTGTTGGTTAGCAACAGACTTTCATTGCTGCAATAAGCTGTTAAAGGGGGATATAAACTTAACTGTATTTCAGTTGATTGAAGATGAAATTGACAAGCTTGAATTACTAAATTGTCAGTAGTGACAAAAAAACTGTAGATATTTGCTAGGTCTTGGTAGGGAAAAACATTAATGTCTATCAATGGCTGACATGTTTAAGGCTAATAACGTGAGTTACTCATGGTAGCAATGCATGTAAACAAAATCAGAACACAGTCTGACAGAAATAGTAGGTAATGACAGCAGTGTTGAAGTGCAGCACAACCAATATAATAACTTCATTATTAAGAGTGTGCACAAAAAATTACTATGGCTGCGAATTGCTATACCTTATAAGGATTGTCAAGCAGTGACTAACCCATACTCACAACTACTATCTCTACCACAGTATTATTCAGCACTCCTAGTGTTGGTGTTTTTTTCACAGGGATTTAAATATTTATGAATATTCATTTTAAAATTAAATTGAAAATTTGATTTCAAAATCCATCCATTGACCAGTTCTTGTATAATAAACATGTTTCATTTCATGTGGTACATTGTCTCGATATTATTTAAATAATTTAGAATATTACATTATTAAGAACTAGCCAAAAACCAGAAAATAAGTAAAATTTCCATTGCACAGAATGATGACTACTTCAGTGACTTGGTAACAAAAAACTATACTGAGGAAGTTTCTTAAATATCACCTCTCAAACTATACACCTGTATATAAACAGATTTTTGGAATGTATATCGAAATACAATGAATATTTATGTAAATGCATGAAATGCAACAAATATGTTAACACTATCTGAAGATGTGCTTTAGCGACCAAGAAATTCCATAAATGTCGGTACCTCTTTAGAACTGTATTTCATGATTATATATATATATACAGTATATGGCATTTTTAGTTTTTTGATTGTATTGGCAGATGTTTAGGGGGACCTGAAAAATGGTCCCTCCAAAGTCAAAAAAACATTTGGTCCCCACAATGTAATATAAACATAATCCACACACACACACACACACGCACACACACACAAGGGATTTGGAAATAATATTGACGTTATAAAATCACACGTTATGTATTCCATGTTGATTGAATTCTCATTCTAATTTGCCATGATTAAAGTAATTAAACACATGGGACTAGGCCTTAAAAATGCATGTGGTTACCAAGGAAACCTCATACTAAACCATCTTGTTTTCTGAAAGTGAGAATAATGTCCTGCTGCATTTATATAATTTTCCTATTCCTCTGTAATTTACTTTTGTGGGTAGACAGAAGTATCCTGTATTCATGAAAATTTAAAAATGAATCAATTTTTGCCATTTTACTTAAATATTAATCTGAGTATTATATTAAAATAAGCCTTGGCTGACAGTTCAAAGCACGTAAACGCTACATTTGGTAACCATGTGATACATGTGTTAAATACAATAATTCAGAGAAATTATACAGTCTAAATACAATAACGTTACACATATTTTAAGGTAATTAATACGTATTTTAGTACATACTTTAACACAGGTTGGCATTTTCAGAAAGAAACCTTTATACTCATCATGTACTGATTTATTTGAGCTTCTATATGTTTTTCTTACAAGGTATCTAGCTTGCTGGTGGTGTTGGCAATTTGTATCTTTCATAAGTCTGTGCATGTTTGGGTGTCACCTTCTCGAACTTCTGCAACTAATAAAATGGGAATATAATAATGTCAATGGCTGGAATAGCTAACTGAGGCTTATAAAGTATATTTTTCAAAATGGAAATAAGTGGTAAATTAGTTTGAATATGCTACAGATTCTTAAAACACTTACATCAAATGACAAACACGTATGCTCTACATTTACAAATGCCACGCAAATTAATAGATGCATTGCAAATTCAGAAAGAACTTAAGTCGTAATGATGATACCCATGCTACATTTTCCAAGTGCTGTAAATAGACAGATGTGATGCAAATCCTGAAAACACACACAAAACAAAAAATTCTAATTCAAACAGAATGGAAGTGAACTACAACTCAACAGAAGTTTCCTAGAGACAATAAGAGCTGGGTAGTATATTGATTGCTTACGGTATAGTGATATATGTTCAAAAGGCAATAAAGGATGACACAACACTGTTTACATCGTTATACCTTTATCTTGTGTTAAAATTAGTGTTCTAATGTAATTTAAAAACTACATAGTTAGGTTCTCCCCAAACGAGCTTGATGGGCCGAATGGCCTCCTCTCGTTTGTAAATTTCTTATGTTCTTATGTTCATGTAAATGAATGAAACGTTTGATTAAAAAAATCAGTTGGGGGAGGGATTACATGCTGTTGCACTTCGTATTTTTATTTAAATATTTAATAAAAAATTGGACAAAGCGAGACAGATTTACACAAAGTTGCTCCTTTAATAGACTGCTTAAAAGGACCGCACTCAAGCAACCACAAGATTCTGACCACATAGCAGGGGAAACGCAGGGAGGTTACATAGTAGATGGAAAAGCACACAGACGGTGGGTAATTAGACAGTAGTTAGGGACACATCAGGATCTCCAATACAACACAGGTAAAAGTACACACAACAATAAGGAAATACAACACAAGTATTAACACTAACAACAACACAGGAGCAATTTACAACATCTCCCAGCTTACTCAGCGCACTACAATCTTGTGAATGTATACTTAACATGCAGAGTCTTTAGAGTTTAATTTATATTATGTCTTCAGCAAATGCTGTTCACAGGGGCTCTTGAGATCGGCACATCTACTAATCGGTTCTTTTAACTTGTAAGTCTCAAGAAGACATTCAGCACAAAATAGGTGGCAGTAAGGCCACTGTGCACTGCTTGCCAGCTGACTATATTGTGATGCTTGGCTGACTGAGGAATCGGACAAGAGGAGTTTCTATTGTTTCTCATGAACAATACACAGAGGCACACATGGCAGGGAAACATGGGGAAGTCACACAATAAACTGGAAGGCTCACACACGGTAGGGTAATTACCCAACACTATGGCACATCAGGATTACACATACAACACAGGTAATGGTACATGACAGTCGGGAGCACAAGAATTTACACTAATAGATACATATGAGAGCTAGTTACAGAACAAACGCAGGGCTATTTACAAGCGCTAATGAGCACGCCGGGATATTCAAATCACACTGGTGCTACACACTTACATTTTAGATATGTGTAATGTCAGATATCTGCAATGTAATTCTACAGATTTGTAATTAAATTCTTACTAGAAAAAACTGTGGGCCTGGAATTCTTACTTGTCAAAATGTCTACAATATCTAATTCTTACTTGTCAAAATGTCTACAATAGGAGTTCTTTCTAGTAAGAACTGAATTATAAAACTCTACAACATGACTTTTTACTAGTGAAAATTGAATTTAGGATATGTGAGGCAAAAATACAACATGGATGTCAATAGGAATATTTGACTAGTAAAAACTTAATTACAGAGCTCTATAATATGAATTCTTATTAGTAAAAATACATTTCTTACTAGTAAATATTATTCATTCTATCAAGAATTGCACTGTAGATATCTTGAATTCACATTCTTAGTAAAAATGCAGTTGGTTTCAGATGATATGCCAATATGATGTACTGCTTCCAAAAATAAGGTCGACAATAACATAAAAACTGTGATTATTAAGCACAGTCTACCTACACATGAATTGCATGTTAGCTACAAACTGTCTAAACTACTCTCATAAAATGAGAATCTGTGAACTTTAGAGTGCAAAACATGCAGTGCAAAATGAATGTGTGAATCTGTTGTCGTAAATGCCTACAGGTCAAGCTACGGATTTAAAAAAATGATTTCAGATTTGCATTTAGTTTTTTTTTTTTTTACATACGATTACTTAGGATGCCATAGAGTCGCTTCAACCAAAGCTGCTGAACTCACTAACTTGCCAATTAATAAGCAATAGCCACTATGTGGCTCGGCATGAACATGACATAACGAAATACGGTATAAGGAGGGGCACCCAGGGCGACATGGCTATAGACAGTCTACGAAAAGCTAATTTAAAAGGTCGCTGTGTGTTGTGTATACAGTATTTGTCAAATATTTTTAGAATCTAAGACATGTACCTATACAATACGTTGATCCACAAAAAGTTGAAATTCCTTTGAAAACTGGTTCAACTGATTCACTGAAAAGGACCAGTACAAAAGAACTTTCATTGACGAATCAGATATTACTAATTTACAGATAAAATCAAAGCTTTTAGTTAGTGTCTCAGGGGAATTTGATGGAGAGGAAAGTCAATGAAGCATTGTTACTTGGTTTGTTTCATCTTGAAACATTTCCAAACGGATCACATATTAAAATAGTGTAATTTGCAATATTTGTTTTATTTTTAGAAGGTTAATACCTTAAAATGAGGATATTTTCAGTAGGGCTGGGTGACATGGACCAAAACAGTATCTCGGTATGTCTCGGCAGAAGAGTGACATGATATTCTCATTGAAGTGTGCTAAATGTTTAGTTTTAAATCAAAACCATGGTTAAGATATTATGATTCTTCATCTTTCCTCTCCATCAATTTCTCCATGAGAGGCTAAAGGAATAGTTTGAGTTTGGTGGTTAATTTTGGGATTCTGTGCAACGCCATGACTGAAGCTCTCGCATTGTTTGCATCTGTTTTTTTTGTAATAGTTTCTGTTCCTCTGTTTTTTTCTAATATGTCTCCTTTTGAAAGATTGCCCTACTTGTATTTTGTTCAGGTTTTGGTTTGCATTTGTGTTCCATGTTTATTATCTTAATGTGGTATTCCCAGTTAATGGTTTTGTTGCCTAGTTCCAGTGTCTGTTTAGTTCCTTCATTTCTGTGCGCGTTAGTGTTAATTTGTTTGAACTGTTGCTTGTTTGTTGCCCCATGCTTCTGATTGATTAATTGCTTATTGAGTTCACCTGTTCCTTGTTTGCCTTGCTTGGCTGTGTGTATTTAAATGCCTGTGTCCGCTCTCTTCTTTAGTCTGTCATTGTTCACACCCATACCACTGTGTGCTAGGAGTTCTACTTGTTTCCTAGTGCTGCTCCCTGTTAGTTTTTGACCCCTTGTGGACCTTTTGGTTTCATTGCTTACCCCAGTGTGTTCAGCTTCTTCAATGAACCCTTGCTTGTCTTGGAACTGCAAGTGGATTGTCACATTTTTCCTTCCTGCCCCATGCTGTGCTATGACACTCATCCTATCTCTCAATTTGAAAATATGTTGATATACTGTAAACATCTCTTATGCCATCTACCTCTATTGATCCATCTCATTTTTTTGTCTCCCAGAAAATTCTGTGCTGTGGCTCACTTCCATTGTGCTGTGAGTGGATTTGCAGAATTTTTTGTTTTGTGTTTTCAGGATTTGCAGGTGTCTGACAATTTTACCGAATTTGGAAAATGCAGCAGGGGTATAGTCATTTTGACGAAAGTGCTTTCTGCATGTTGCATTTTTGTAGCAAAGATTTATTTCTTTTTGTTTTTACGGTGAGTAGGTACTAGCCCCTCATGTAACCCTCCTCCTTTCTCAACAGGGCTTGGGACAGATAATCGCAGAGTTACACTGGCAGTGGTGGAGTTTCACTAACCTTGGTAGCATCATTGACAAGCAGAGTGGAACTGAGGCCAACATAAGAGCACAAACAGGCAAAGCAAGGTCAACTTTCCAGCAGCTAAGGAACATCTGGGATGCCCCAAACCTGACTGTAAAGTCTGTGCTACTCTAAGGAGCTGAAACATGGAGAACTGCCACTGTAATCATTAAAAGAATGTAAATCCTAATCAACATCTGCCTCAGAAAGATCCTTCTGATACACTGGCCTGACCCCATCATCAACCAAAGCCTGTGACCGCAAATGGGACAGCAGCTGGCACTGGTAGAGACCTTCCAAAGGCACTGGAGGTGGATTGGCATACCCTTCACAAACGCACATCCAGTATAGCAAGACATCCTGGAACCCACAGGATAAAAGAAAAGGTGGCTGATGAAGGAATGCTTGGTGTTGCGACCCGGAGGCAGATATCAAGAGAACAGTACTCTCCTGGGGTCAACTGGAAAGACTGATCCAATATCTAGGTGCCTGGAGAGATCTTGTTAGAGGTCTATGCCTCGATAGATGTCACAGGTGATGATGGTGTTGTTTTATGAGTTTACTATGCATCTATCACCTGGTAGTGGTAGCTGGGGAGAGGGAGGTCTGGGTATCTCTCCTGAAGTCGTTACCCCGCGACCCAAACCCTGGATAAGCGGATGGTAATGGATGGATGGATCTATCAATTTGCCATGTGTTTATAATTGTAGATCCTGTTTTGTCGTTTGATTAAATTGTTTTAAGGACTCATAGCATGTTGACAATAATTGGCCACCGCAGATAATTGATCATTTGTGCACAATTTTTGTATCAGACAGAAATATTTTAAGTGTTATGACTTATATTTTGAGCACATAAAGAAGACTTGGCAACAATTTCATCAGATGTTATAAGTATCAAGCAGTTAAACATTTCTTGAATGTGTAGATAAACATCTTTTGTAAACAAGGAATCTGGCATTTGTTACATATACTGTACAGATGAGACAGGTGAGTATTTAGGGCCTTAATTCACAGAGGAGACTAAATACACTGTAAGAGCTGGGAAGCGAACAGTGGGGGTATCCCAAGGGGTTAGATCTCATATTTCTTTTCTGCTGTACCTGTTTGCTGAGACCATCTGTTTCAAATCCCATTGGCATCTGCTAAATACAATTTCATTCCCTTTTTGCCTCTAAGGTAAAATGAATTGTGATTTTTTGGTATTTAAATGTGTTTGTGATGCATTTCATTACTCTAGCAGGTTAGATCCCCAGAGTAACATTTAAAGCTGCATAGATTAAAGAACGCACTGTTAGGCACTTTATCAGTTTACAGTCTTACAAAGAGGAATGTTTTAGGGAGTAGTGCCAGAATGCGTGCCTGCTTTTATGTTTCATACTGAGCAACTTAGTATGGTACATGCTGCAAATTGATAGCTTCAAACAAAAATTGAATTGATTTGGACTAGGTAAGCAGAAGAGTGTGTGGATAGTATATATAATAGAGACGAAGGAGGGTCCTGTACAGTTTCTGACTCCCCATTGTACATATGTGGGTTACAGACTAAACAGGTCTACAACAGGAGGGCCATTGCCTAGAAAATGCACATGGAAGACAAACTGTGTGTGTGTGTGTGTGTGTGTATATATATATATATATATATATATATATATATATGTGTGTGTGTGTGTATGTATATATATATATATATATATATAAAATATTAAAAATACTGATAGTTCCCATATTTCATTTGTCAGTATTGCAACTCACAGTTGAATAATTATTTCAACATCATAATGATGTTTAAAAGCTAAATTCAAACACTGAATATGGAGGGTTTTTTTCTATAATGTCTATTTTTCTCATAAATTTTTAGGGGATGGAAAGATTGTGACCTTTATTGTTGCTAAATAATTGATTGTTTGAAGGAGCCCCTAAATGTATTAGTATGCTGTTATGGACTGAAATTTTAAATAATGATAATTGACACTTTACTGATCCCCATAGGGAGATTCTCCTCATGCTTCTGCCAGTTTGCTCTCTATAGGCAAGATGAAGCTGGCTGTGAAGGGCAGCCGCCCATAACCGTGCCCAGGGAGCTGGGGGTTAACGGCCTTCCTCGGATCTGCAGGTAAGCTGAAGGCAGGTTTCAAACCAGTGACCTTCGAATCGCAGGCACAGAAACTTAGCCTACTGAGCCACATGCTGCCCCCCAAAACAAGTACTATTAATTACTTTGTTGCATATACTGATTGTATTACATTTGTGTTACTTTAACCTCATTGAAGAGGTTTTTTTAATGTTATCTTGGGGAAAACCTGATTAGGGGGTTTGTTTTGCCATTTGATTGTATATTACATTTTCCTTCTGTACTTCATTAATATGTGATATTAAATATCTTAAACCTTTCATGCTAATAACAAACTATCATTGGAATGAACGTTTTGACAGTAGATATCACAGTGGCATTCTTAACTACAATTCGAAGAAAAACAATATAATTGTTTGTGTTTTATTATATTCACCTATTTATATACCAAAATGCTACCAGGGGCGGTGTGTGTTTCTCTGTGTTGGCTACATGATTTACTATTGAGCCCTTGAACAAAGCCCTTAACCATGCTCTCTTAAATATCACTTGGGACGACTGCTAGTGTCTGCTAAATAATTGTAAATTGTTATTCCATGTTTAACATGTATAATTAGTGGCAAATGCTTTTTAAAATTTTTATTTATCATTTGTGAGTTTTAGTTTGGGTTATGGGACCAAAATTGCACTTAATAATAATAATAATAATAATAATAATAAAAGATGAAGATGATTTTTAAAGTACTGCTGCAGTATGCCTGCAGGTAGAATAACATATTGTTGTGATTTTTGCTAGTCATTCAGCATCTTTGTTTATTTTTACAAGTTCCTTTTTGTATCAGCATGTACAATATGATCTGCAGTCTGTTTGGCTAGGGATGGCAGACACCCTGTGTTCATTCTTTGTGTCACAGGCAAGGTCTTGCAGCTCCAACCAGACCAGCTTTACCCTCTAAATGGAGCAAGCTCGAAATATCCCAGTGTTTATTTTCATGCACATTCTCACAGGGCTGCAGCCATTCTCCAACATGTTCAGATATTTATCTTCTTCATTTTTTTGTGAGAGTCTGGGGTATGGGGTCATTCTCAGCACTTTCACCATGCGCTCATGAGAATGGCATTTTCCCATGTAAAAGGGAACCCAAGTTCACAGGGTTTAAAAGTTCAGAAAAATATAGGCAGTAAAATTGTTTGATATTTAAGCCTCAATACTGTCTATCCATTCAGACATGCCTAATCATATTTATATATTTTTTAAATTTGTATATACTCTCTCTCACACACACACACACACACACACAGACCTGTACTCATATGTTTGTGGGGACTCCCTATTCATTTCTACAGGGAAAACTCTAATCTTAACATGACAACTTTAACCCTACTCATCCCTAACCATAAGTAACCAAACAAACTACAAGACTTTTGGCATTGTTAGTTTTTTAGTTGCAGTCACAGATTTTTGTGAAATTGAGGATCCCCTTGTGAAAACCAAAAAGCTGGTCCCCACAATGTTATAACAACACGTTTTTGTCTCAATGTTTAGACATTTGGTCCTTACAATTTAAAATATATATTACCCACATACACACACAACTATCATTATCTACCTGTATTTGAAAGTGTCATATATTGTTTGCTTCCAGATCATTAATTTCTAAGACAGTAGTACATAAGAATAAGGTGAAATAGGAGACGCTGGGAATGATCAGAAATCAGCCGGTTCAAGGGCAGAAACGACTTTCTAATATCAGAGATGACCGTTAACTTATTTGACAGTTTCTCATGAATCAGAGGATCATATCAAGTGACCTTCAAATGGAATGGGAAACATTAAGTGCAGGTGTGAAGTGCACTGCTGCGATCGTCCGTATCAGGCTCCTAGAAGCAGTACTGGAGTCTCATAAAGCAAGGAAGAAGCCTTTCATTAATGAGAAACAAAGAAGCACCAGGCTGCATTTTGCAAAAATATATATATAATATATATATTATTCACAGACACACACCCATAAATTGAAAAATGACAAACAAAAAATTGTGCTGTGGTAATATTTTCTGTGGCTATATACACATAACAGATCATTTACAAAAAAAACATTATACAGAATTATACATAAGTGATGTATAATTCATGATATTGATCATATTGATTCCTATTGAAGAGTTACATAAGGGTATTTGGATACTGCCAAAAATTCATTTTACTCAACTTGTCCACCCACTATATCTCACGCTACCCACCTCAGCCTTAGTCAGCAGGCTGGCTGCCAGGACATGCCATACTCAGACGGAAACATGTTGGATGTGTGCTGCCGTGTGATACAGACTGCATGCAACTGTGTAGGTGGATCATCCTTATGCTTCCCTCACTGAAGCACCTCACAGAACAAAGCACTGACTAGTGCAGAAGAGATACCAACCATGTTTGGGATA
The DNA here is from genome assembly GCA_026777985.1 of Mormyrops attenuatus. Taxonomy (NCBI): domain Eukaryota; kingdom Metazoa; phylum Chordata; class Actinopteri; order Osteoglossiformes; family Mormyridae; genus Mormyrops; species Mormyrops attenuatus. The sequence continues at coordinate 23,287 of JAODKC010005446.1, forward strand.
CTCCAAACAGAAGGCTGGAAAAAATGAAAATTTCTTCATTAGCTGAAGTACAGAAGTCTGCCTGTATCTGCGGGTGATACTTTCCAAGGCCAACCACTCATGACTGGAACGGCACATTGTAACTAATCATCTGCACACCCATTCTATATAACCCGATATACTGACATACGGTAAAGTTAAATTGATAAATTACGCAATGAAAAAACTTAATGTGTCAAGGGATGATGGAGCAATGAAAATCATACCTTTTTCTTCATCAATGGATAAAGGAACAAAAACACATTTTTACAATATTTTTTTTATTGTAAAAGGTGTATCATATACAGGTATGTAACCAATAATAGAGAGCTGGTGACTTTCACCATGTTACAGCATTTACATGCTTGGCTCATGGTTTGAAACTTATGAACCGTTCATTTCTGGAATTTTCCAATTTCCTTTTCAGACTGAAATTACTGAAACCACAGAAGTGGGGGTCCCACTGTATATTAGAATCGTACAGAGCACAGTTAAATATAAATGTTACTGTCTTGGACTTTGATACCCCTCTCTGAAGACTCATTGCTTTTGTTTAGCACATTATAGATAATGCTTGTTGCTTTACATTTTGAAGTATACCTCACAGGTGTTTCATGTGGCCTCAGTGAATTTTCATTGTAGTAGGAAGACCAGGGATGCAACTGTGAAAGTTAGCTACCATAAACCACTCAGCTCTAGCAGGGTTTCCTTATTGAACTGGAGATCACAGGCAGGTGAAGTCCTGTTGATTGCTCACAGTTTGTTAGTAGATATTGTATATTTTACATTACACTGTGATAAGAAAGATAAGATGGTACTTTATTGATCCCCTGAGAGATATTAGGATATTGCAGCAACTCTGATTCTGATAACAAAAACAGAGACTGACACAGGGAAAGGAGTGGAATATCAATTAACATATGTATTATTAAAATAAAATGAAATGTACCAGTATGGATAAAACTACAGATAAAAATAAATAAAATCTACAGATTTCATTTCGAATGATAATTATGTTCAGATGGAATAAATTAAATTGCCCGAATGTACAAACATATGTAGCATTGGGCAAAAGATTGGTAATGTGAGAAAGTACTGCAAGTTGACACTGTAATGGTGTCCATAGAAACACCATGATGGCTAGCAGGCTAAACCTAGTGCACTGCGGTAAGCCCTGATGGCAGAAGAAATGAAAGAACTGAAAAATCCCTCATGGAGTCTTGCAGTGAAGGCACTCCTCTGTGTTATAACAGTCTCATGGAACAGATGGGAAGTGTTGCCCATGATTGCAGAGAGCTTGGCTAGCCTTTGTTCCTCTCCTACCTCTTCTATGGGGTCAAGAATGATCCCCAGCACTGAAGTAGCCTTCCTTAGGGACTTGTTCTGTCTCCTAACATCTCCTACTTTCTTGCAGTTGCCTCAGTGCACCACAAGATAGAGAATGGATGCTGTCATCACTGATTGAGAGAACATCTATAGCAGTATACCAAATACACCAAAGCGCCTGGCTCTGTCCCTTCTTGCACAGGGTCTCTGTTGTAGTCCACCCCTGTTCATCTTCCATGTGTACCCCTTGGTAGTTGGAAGTCCACACCATCTCATCACTTTCATTCCTGCTCAGACACAGCTCTGTACCAGTACATTGTGTGGCCTGCAAGTCAACAGTCCAAGACACCAGACAAATCTGAGTCAAATCTGTTAAAGAGCAGATTCAACTTCTTAGTGCTCACCAGGCTTTTGTCTGTCTGCTGGCTGTCAGACAACTTCCACACTATTCTCGTGTTTTTCCTCAGTAGCCTTTCCATTAATGTTCTGTAATTTTCTGTTAGGAGGAATAGGGAAAGCTAATCATCTCCCCCTGGAACAAAGGGGGATGTAGCTTCCTGGGCTGGTTTTTGTTCCCAGTCTATCCCAGTGCGTTACCTAAAGAGGAAAAATAAATGTTAAAGTTGTTGTTAATGTTTTAGTAGGCTGCTACACATGGATTGAGACACTTCAGATTGGACTGGTGCCAATGTGGCCCATTAACTAAAATAAGTTTGACACCGCTGACTTAGCTCAATTGTCATTTCATTTATTACCTTCTCTGCCCTCTGTTTTCCCTGTGTATCCTAGTGTTTTGGGTCAATGAAATGGAGCCTTGGACTTGTTGACAGGTTCCTTACCACAACATAAGAAGCCTGTGCTAGGAAGGCCAGTGAGTAACTGCAATAAATCACTTTGGGTCAGAACTTAATCAGCTGCTTACCTGCTGGTTGCTTGCTATATGTATGTATGCATGTATACACACACAAAGTACAGTGCGAGTTTAAAAATGTTTAAAGCTATTTATTTGGGTAGTAAGTATATCTTTGTTCAGAAAAAAAAACACAACTTAACATAAGACTGTATATAAATTATCAGTAACAATAGAAGCTAACAAGAATGTCTTCTGCTCTCCAACAAGGTACTGATATCTTGTCGGATGGCTAGAAGAACATGACTTCAGTTCGCAAACCTCTTCTCAGGGGCAGTCCAGCTAGTCCATGCATATATTTATTAAATTTTACCATCTGTCTTTCTGTCTGTCTGTCTGTCTGTCTGTCTGTCTGTGTCTGTCTCTGTCTATCAATCATCTGGTTGGTTGGTTGGTTGGTCAGTTTGCTTGTTTGTTGAATGACTCAATCAGGTATTGAGTAGCCAAACAAGGTGGGGTAATGGTCAAGTCAAAATATATTTTGGTTTATTGGACGGTTGCTGTAAATTCTGGGGTGACTTGAGATGGAAAGCTGACACCACATTTCTTTGACTAAAGCTTTTGCACAGTACGGTACATGATATAGTGCTATATATTATAATTTTGGCTAACATTATACAAATGCATGTATAATGCAGGCCATAAACCTGAATTATTCAAGCAAAACACAGACCTATTACCATCAGAGTTTCTGATGTCGTTCTTTTTTTACGATTTTATATATTTTTTCAGCAGCAGCAGTGAGATTTTCTTTGTTCACCAAATCATTCGGTCCATAGTGCTGCAGCCATGTGACATCTGCAGTGCTGGGAAGCAAAGTCGTTCAATTAGCTGCTGCGCCTGGGATGCCCGGAGTGGGGTCTGACCCACGCCCCTCACATATCACCTCTCATTAAGCTCTGCGCAGTGCTGTCCTGATTGCTGCCTGTACAGATTGGCTCCCTCACAACAAGCAGCATGGCCGTGGTGGCCGGGCATGACTGCCATTCACTGACTCACATTAGTCGCCCTCCCCTGCCACTTCAACAACAACTTCTCAGTGCTTTACCACCTCTCTTTATATGCCAGAGGACAAGTCTGATTAATACCACCATAACGGAAATCTGAACCCCCTACCAAGCTTTCTGAACCCCACTCCTGTAGATTTTTTAGACTGGAAAATGAAAGCACATTTATCTGCCTGATGATGCCGCATTTAGCTTGTATTAAACACAAGATTATTCCTCTGACATGCCTTTCTTCCATGATCAGGAAAGTAGCCAAATGTTTGTAACCATTGAAGATGGATTAAATTAGGGCTGACCTAAAATTTATATCATGGTATAATTTAATGCTCTGGCGGTAATACTATATATCGTGGTATATTTCTTTTTATTAAAATTTCAACATAAATGCTTCTGAGGGAGTAAAGCACTGGTATGGTAACTGCACAGCAGTTATAGTACTCTTAACTGTATTAGGAGGACATATTTCACATAGTATACAGGTTTGTGAAGAATATTTAGTATGGAAAACAAAACTGTAATAATAAATAGAAAAAATACGAAACAATTTTTCATGAAATACAATACAATTCAGCTGCAAAAATTGAAAATAAGAACTATTTAAGTATAGCAGGACAGGGGATTTCTTTCCTCCAACCTGCTTGATGATTCACTGATATTTGTGGACGACACATTATTTTGCTTTGCTCAAATTCCAGTATGTGTTTTGATTTGAGGTAATGGGAAAGATCAGTTATATTACCACCCCCTGCAATCGAACCAATTCCATATAATGGAAGTTCTACTAGTCCTTGTAACCAATTGCTCTCCTTTGTTGTGCGCTATCAGCCATTTCTTCATTTAAGTGGCACCGGCTCTCACATTTTCTAGTTGATTCAATGGTGCAGGCTGATGACGACTAGGCCTGTTCTACCCGTTAGCTGTCAAAATCCATACCTTAGGGCAGATTCATACTGATGTACTACATATACCATGTGTACTGTTCATCCCTGTAGGTCAAATGTTGGTTCATTTAGGTTCAGATGTTGAGACAGATAGAAACAGAAGAATATATTTTACACTGCTCAAAATTAAAGGAACACTTTGAAAACACATCAGATCTCAATGGGAAATCGTACTCAGTAGTTTGTATGGCCCCCATGTGCTTGTATACATGCCTGATAACGTCGGGGCATGCTCCTGATGAGACGATGGATGGTCTCCTGGGGGATCTCCTCCCAGATCTGAACCAGGGCATCACTGACCTCCTGAACAGTCTGAGGTGCAACCTGGCGGCGTTGGATGGACCAAAACAAAATGTCCCAGAGGTGTTCTATTGGATTTAGGTCAGGCAAGTGTGGGGGCCAGTCAATGGTATCAATTCCTTCATCCTCCAGGAACTGCCTGCATACTCTCGCCACATGAGGCCGGGCATTGTCGTGCACCAGGAGGAACCCAGGATCCACTGCAGCGGCGTAGGGTCTGACAATAGGTCCAAGGATTTCATCCCGATACCTAATGGCAGTCAAGGTGCTGTTGTCTAGCCTGTAGACGTCTGTGCATCCCTCCATGGATATGCCTCCCCAGACCATCACTGACTCACCTCCAAACCCATCATGCTGAACAATGTTACAGCCAGCATAACGTTCTCCATGGCTTCTCCACCCTTTCACGTCTGTCACATGTGCTCAGGGTGAACCTGGTCTCATCTGTGAAAAGCACAGGGCACCAGTGGCGGACCTGCCAATTCTAGTATTCTATGGCAAATGCCAGTCAAGCTCCACAGTGCCAGGCAGTGAGTGCAGAACCCACTAGATGACATCAGGCCCTCAGGCCACCCTCATGAGGCACCAGTGGCCTCAGCAGGCCACTGGTGCCAATGAAGACATTCGCACCAGTGGCCTGCTGGAGGTCATTTTGTAGGGTTCTGGCAGTGCTCATCCTGTTCCTCCTTGCACAAAGGAGCAGATACCAGTCCTCCTGATGGGTTAAGGACCTTCTACGGCCCTGTCCAGCTCTCCTAGAGTAACTGCCTGTCTCCTGGAATCTCCTCCATGCCCTTGAGACTCTGCTGGGAGACACAGCAAACCTTCTGGCAATGGCACATATTGATACACCATCCTGGAGGAGGTGGACTACCTGTGCAACCTCTGTAGGGTCCAGGTTTCGCCTCATACTACCAGTAGTGACACTGATGGTAGCCAAATGCAAGAAACTGTAAGAAATGATCATGTGGCCTCCACCTGTTAAACCATTCCTGTTTTGGGGGTCGTCTCATTGTTGCCCCTCTAGTGCACCTGTTATTAATTTCATTAACATGAAAGCAGTTGAAACTGATTAACAAGCCCCTCTGCTACTTAACTGACCAGATCAATATCACAGAAATTTAACTGACTTGACGCTATACTCCGATTAAAAAGTGTTCCTTTAATTTTTTTGAGCAGTGTATATAACAAAGAAATAGAGTACTGTATATTTACTGTTTGTACTTTTAAAGGCTTGAGTAAAAAACTTGCCTCAGCAAAAATGATTCATTCAATAAATAACAGTATTACCTTCGGATTGTTAGCTTTCTGTACCTATCTCTTATGTTAGATGGGTCGTGCCAACCCGTGTGTTAAATCAGCCATAAAATACCCTCAAAATAATTATTTATCATCCAATTTGTTTCTTACCTCTTGGTTACCTTGTTAGGCTTCCTTATCCATGAAAAGATTGGTTTT
>JAODKC010005674.1:0-29069 GCA_026777985.1 Mormyrops attenuatus
ATGAAAATAAAGGGTGAGATGTTGCATAAGCCTGTGGAAACAAGGCCATGACAAATGCGCGCCATAATCAAAGCTAATGGTGGTCCAACAAAAAATCAAATGGAGACTTTTTTTTTGGCCGGGCAGTGTAGCTAGCTAATTATAAGTAATATGATAGATTAGATTATACCTAGCTAATAGAAATCCTGGAAATGCTCCAGTGTACCAAAAAGTGGCCACACCCGCCACTAAGCTAAGGCATTAGTAGCAGTATTGTCTTTCACTTTCACATTTCCAGGTCATCCATCCAGTATTTGAGCCAATCTGAAGTGTGGAACGAGGTCAGATTAGATGGCCAGGCCAAATAACAGCATTATCATGGTAATACAATGCTGTTGTTTCTGACAGAAATAATAACAAATAGAGTAACCCTCTTCACAAGGATAAGCCTCTCAGGAACTTCTCAGGAACACTGTACAGATCAGTGATTCAAAAACAGTAGGGTGCAGGATGATTTGATGAATATTCTATAGTAAAGTTTATATTGATTTTTGGTTGCTAGCCTCCCCATCTGGCAAATTTTATCTGTAGCAGTCCAATAGCAGAATAACTGATTAATATCCTGAATGTGTGTAAACTCTTTGTTTTAATACTCGCTTCACCTCAAGAGGGTCTGTTTCTTTAGTGTTACCTCAGCAGTGCTGAAAGCACCTTGTCGACGGCCTCCTTATTTTCCTGACATTCCAGCAGCCCTTTATTTTCATAGAAGGCACAGTGGACGACTTGCACTATGTTCCTCCTAGACGGTTGCACTGTGATGTTGGTCATGTGACTGGGATCGTGACAGTGATGCATGAACACCAGGATGACAGGTTTGTTTTCTGTGGAAGAGAGAAACCAAATAAGTTACTGTGGGCATGTTAAATAAGGCTCAACAAAAACCAGTAGTGCACAAATGATCATGGATAGATGGATGGACAACCACTTGCAGAACTTGAATTGGTGCTGTTGGAAATGACAGTAATTTATTCCCCCGGACAGCCCCCGTCACTTGCTCCACCCATCTAATATGTATTCGTCCCACACTCACCACCTTGTTCAATTTCTGTAATTTCTGCTCTAGCACTGGATGGATCAACTGGAAATATGAAGGTTAACTATAATTTATAGAAGCTTCTATTGCACCAACAGCATCCATTGTCTGAAAGTACCCTATCGCTTTTTCAGCACTGCTTCAGTTTTGCGGCAATCTGTCTCAAAATTTGATCACTTCCAGTTTGTCCCCCTAACAATGTGCCTGCAATGTTTGAAAAAGATATGGAATAGTGATACTTTGTTATTCCCTGTAGATAAATTCTCTTTTTGCTCTCCATGAGACACAAAGACACGTACACAGACGCTCCTCCACTTATGAACAAGTTACTTTCCGAACGGCCGTTCGTAATTTGAAATGTCCATAAGTCGTTATTCAACATTATTTTAATGGTATATGCAAGTTCAAAGAACTAGGATGCTGGGAGTACGCACGCTACGCTGCTGCGTGGCGGGAGTAGCAGCCAGAAGTCGTACTAGGTGGAATTGGCGTGCAGAAAAAAAAATTGATGTTGCGGACAGGAAACGGGAGCCCAATGAACACAATCTGGACTTACAGTCCTCTTCGTTCGTATGTCTGAAAGTTTGTAAGTTGAAAGTTCGTAAGTAGAGGAGTGTCTGAGAGCAAGCTTGGGAGACAGCGTAGGGTCAACCAACATGCAGCGCCACTGTAGCTGGGGATGTAGGGGATGAAGGGTTCTGCGGCCCATGGACATGTGACTATCCTGCCAAGGCTGGGGCTTGGGCTGGCGATTATCTGATCAAAGGCACAAAGTCTTCGCCCGCTGAGCCACTCTCCATCCCAAAAATACTGTTAGATTTACTGTGTTCACAATACCAAGTGTGTACTGCTGTTTCCTTCACAAAGCACTATTGTTTGATTTTTGTGTCAATGAAAATGAAACCAAATGTAGATCTTCATCTATACAAGATTTGTGTATTACTGTGAATCAGTAATAAGATCCATGAAATACATTCACAAGGTCAAATGTCTTATACTGTCACACTTCCCTTTGCCATCAGTAAGCAGCCTCACTACAGTTTTGAGGCAATCTTGCTGAAAATTTGATCAGTTCCAGTCCAATACCCATACAATGCCATCCATCCATCCATCCATTTTCTGTAACCGCTTATCCTATTCAGGGTCACGGGGGGGGGGCGCATAGAGGGAATAACCCAAGATAGGGCAACCCATACAATGCCTCAGAAAAATGAAAAAAAGACGAGTTGTCATCTTAATGGGGTCAAGTGTCAAAACTACCCCTTTTTTCGTTATCACTATGCACACTGCTTCAATTCTGGGGCGATCTGTCTCAAACTTTAATCAGTTCCAGTTTCTCAGTTTCCTATTTGAAGAGTTTGACTACATAACCTCCTGAGGTCCAGCAATTCATCTCTGTCCCCTGTAGAGGACATTATGTTTTTGCTTATATCTCTCATACTGTACACGCCACTCTGTAAATTCCTGTTATTTCTTAAAGAGCACAGTTAATGCTTTAAGATGACGTTACATGTTTGCAGATGTGACCTTGCCAACCTCTTGTTCCTGTCAAATCAAAACTTTTAAATCAATATGATTTTTTTTCTCCCCTGGATCTCAAGAGGATAATACCTGTTTGTTGTAGCTTCTTGGATTTGAGGGCAAAGGTGACAAATAACAGTGAGAGACCAAATCCTGGCTCACCTGTAACTCTGTCCATGGCTGCCTCCATGTCTGTCCCAATCCGAGAAGCAACAGGACAGAAGACCAGGATGATGTTGCTGCTCTCTGCACTGCAGCGCTCTATCTGCAGCTTCAGCTTTTTCATGAAGGTTTCATGAGCCTGGAATGTTTCTCCAGCAACCAGCATGTGGACTTTTACTGGGGAAGAAAATAAGAATTTAAAAATAATTTACAACTCTTGTGAACAGGAAGGGCATTTTGCATGTTGGATGAGACTCTATGAAGTAACTGTAACATTATTAAACTGGATATGACATGATGATCAGTTTTGGAATTTAGTTGGAAAATACAGAAACAGACTTTTGTTGGAACTAACTAAAAGTGAACTAATTCAAATGTAAGATGTCAAACTTGAGAATCGCCGGACAGCTTACCTGGAATGGAATCATGCAGAATGTCGTAGTTACAGTTGGAGCAGCGGCAACAACAACAACATAGGCGACAAATCCAATGCCACAAGACGCAAAAAAATTCTGTAAAAAGAGAATGGGGATTTAACTTGATCTGAAGAACTATGTCCTAATGGTAGACCTATATTTTAATAAATGTATACATGCACCCGTTAGTAGATTTTGAGAGATGTCTTTCTGTCCATTTAGAGAAATGAAACCTGCTGATTCAATTTCAGGTTCATTTCACTAGACCTGCGCCAAATGTATGTGCCATTGTTGTTGTTGTTATTATTATTATTATTATTAATATTATTATTATTATGCCCGTTTCTGCGTTTGCAAATTTAGTAGGTCTATGTCTACCGCATTACAATCGGCAAACTTACCACGAATTGCGTTAATGATTCGACAGCAACAGCTCGGCCGATTCGTCTGAAACACAGTAACAACCTTTGTATAGACTACATTCCACAAATAGTCATGAAATCGAGCAATTTAGTTTTGGAACAAAAAGATGTAGCCAAGGCTTAGGTTCGGGTTAAACATTTATCGTGAGGAAATCAGCCCGGACCCCCAGCCCGCTTCCCTACAAATACCCGTTACTCACACATTATGCGTATAGGGACATGATCCTACCGACCAAACCCAAATCGACACCACTAATTTTTAATTTTATTAGGACATAGCTTCAGATTGATATCCATACAACTACGACAGCAAAAGATTAAGTCGTAATACATTTTAGACTATTGGATACTGTATACCATAACCATTAAACATATTTTTTTATTTCTCTGCTACAAACATTTGTCATATTTACAGATTTAAGTTACTTTCATTTCTTAAAACTACAATTACAGCAGCCGGATGCTGTTACTGAAATAATACGTTACTGACGCAGCTTACCGGGTTACACATGATTATTTTATGTATTTGGCTTAATTTCCTTATGCTTCAAATGAGATGTCGATTCCGCTGTATGTACGAAAGCGAAAATGAAACAGATGAAAGCTCTATGCAAGGGTCACGTTAGCCTACCGCGAATATGAAGTTATTTAGATATTAAAAATTTAAAATTGAAATTAAAGATTTTCATATGGTAAATCATTCGTGTGCTAAGTGATAATAGCTACGAAAACGGGCGATTTCAATTGTATCGAGATATTAGTTCTGCATTTTGAGTTTATTGCCATGTTGTATACCCCCTGCTTTTTCATATTTTTTTTCACGGGCGAATTTTAATTAACGTTTGAAACGGGCATAAAGTTAGTTTAATATTCAACATTCATTTTACATTCAAAATGCAAACTTATTATACGATTCAATCATTTCAGTGAACTATGTCAAACCAGCTGCGCAGCATCGAGAATAACGTTCTTCATGTGTCACAAGGCTTGTCTTTGAAATATTCATCGTGAATTTCTGATTTTTTGCAACTAAAAATGACCTATACATGCACATAAAGCTATTATGCTCCCGCACCATGTGACCTTGTGATCTCAGACCAACTGTGGAGCAGAGAGAATAATGTGTCTCATGTGTCACAAGGTTTGTTTTTGAAATAATCCTCTTGAAATTTTTTTTGCAGCTAAAAGTGATGTATACATGCACATAAAACTATGTATATAGCTCTTGAATATGTGCACTCGTTCGCCCACCACACTGATTTATTCAGCCCCTTTGTTAATCACTCTGCACTTTCTGCACGAAGCAAAACTTGAGGTGTAGATCACCAGGACGGATGTCACAGCACAAAATTGTACTCATTAATCGATATGTGTGTTGTTAAACATGGATAGAAGATTATTGAAACAAGCCAAGTTAAATATTTGCTAATAACAAATTGTGGTTAATTGATTGATTGATTGCGGTTAATTGATTATTATAGGGGGGGCAGCATGGTGGCGCAGTGGTTAGCACTGTTGCCTCACACCTCTGGGACCAGGGCTTGAGTCTCCGCCTGGGTCATATGTGTGTGAAGTTTGCATGTTCTCCCCATATTTTTGTGGGGTTTCCTCCCTGTACTCCAGTTTCCCCCGCACAGTCCAAAAACATGCTGAGGCCAATTGGAGTTACTAAAAAAATTGCCCATAGGTATGCATGTGTGAGTATGCCCAGTCCTGCGACGGGGTGGCCCCCCATCCTGGGTTGTTCCCCACATCGTGCCCATAGCTTTCGGGATAGGCTCCAGACCTCCCGCGACCCAGAAGGATGGGTGGATGGATGGATAGATAGATAGATATTATAGGAAACTGATGGCAATTCCTAACCTGATCCAGGGTTAAGATGTGCTGTCTGGATGTGTAATTTGGAATGTAACTTTGGTAAAACTTACCTGAAAGTGTCAACATCTGGTGATGTGCAACATACCCACTCATGCTATGTACTGATGTGAGTAATCAACATGCACAGTGTAAGTTAAATTGTGAATTAATTAATGCAGATGGTACGAAGTGTGAACCTCTAGGTTGGAATGGCATGTTTGGTGTCAAGCTTCTCGGGAAAATTCTCTTAAATTCAAATCTGATCAGGAATTGTCACAAAATTGTACTTTTCTAAAGTTAAACACTTTTAATGAAAATCAATTTTAAAGTGACACCAGTATGGTCATACATCCAAATTGGACTGCTGCAGACACCCCTTGATCAGATACGCTCAAACAAGGACTGAACCAAACAGAACAAGACCTCCTCTGAAAAGAAGGCCAGATGCCAGACTGTAAGGTACAGAGGGTGGGAGATTTACACAAAGCGAAGGAGAACCTCAACAATCGGGAACAAGTATTGGGCCTTGTCCACATGCAAACAGCATTTTAAGTCACTGAAAACAGAAGTGAAGATTTGCTCTTGATGTTTTCATGTGGACGGACATATTTCAAAAAACAGTGCTTGTGTGGACGGGAGGAAAAAGACACAAACAAGGTCTTGGATTTCAAACAAAAATAAAGTACCCCTGGTTTACAGTGTCACTGTAGTGATATCCACTGGCACCCAAACCTGCAACACTTTGGTCCCCAAGACAAGTTGTTCAAATGTCCTTGACTGCTGCCAATAATTATTGTAGTAATTATTGTAATTATTGTAATTATCTGTAAGCCACATATTACAATAAATTCCTAAAATAAAGGACAGAATTACAAAGTCTGAATATAATGAACTATGATTAAAATCATGTGTACACGGTGTTAGTAGTTGTAATCCATGCTTCCCTGTGCCATGTCTGTTTCTTCACTTGTATTCCTTCAGCGTCGCTTCCACTTTGGCAACTGCCTGCTCATTTTCCTGACATTCCAGCAGCCCTCTAGATTCATGGTAGGCACAGTGGACGACTTGCACTATGTTGCTCCTGGATGGTTGCACTGTGGTGTTGGTCATGTGACTGGGGTTGTGACAGTGGTGCATGAAAACCATGATGACAGGTTTGTTTCCTGTGGAAGGAAGAAACCAATTGTGTTAGCATGTGCAGTGATAGATGGCTGTTGCTGGCCCTCTGTGGATAATTGCATATCTGATGTTGGGTGAGAATTTAAAAAGAAAAGAGAAAAAAGATCATTGATTGTCTGGAGAAGGAAGTGACTGCTGGATTCTCAAAAACACTAGACTGCATTTTCTGCTCCCACCACATGCTTCTATGATACTTTATATTTAGATGTTTTACTGTATAAAAATGTTACTGGTGGTACCAAAGTATCTTCACACCTCTAGTGTTTGTTTCCTGCCCCTCACTCTGTGAAGTTTGCAGGTTCTCCTCATGTTCTTGAGAGTTTCCTCCCCCAAAACAAAAACATACAGCTAAGCTAACTGAGCTCTCTAAATTTCCAACAGATAGTGAATGTGGCCCCTCTGTTGGGCTGCAATCCCATCATGCCCTGTGCTTCCTAGTGTAGGCTCTAGGCTCACCACAATGTTGAACGGGACAAGTGGTCTATGATGGATGGATGGAAATGTTATTAAGGCCAGGGTTTTTGAAGTAAGCAAATGCACTACACATATTCAGAGTGCAATCTAACCTGTGTCAGTATGAGACTTGGGGGAGATTCCAGGAAAGTAGCTAAGGAAAGAAAAAGTCAGACTCAAACTAAGCACCATCTCTAAACTTAGCCTCATGTCGTTCCACTAACGCAGTTCAATTTTAACTAATCAAGGCTCATACAAGACTTGCATAGTCTCACTTATTGCACACACCCAAGATATTTAAGAAGCCCAAATGAATGGATGAACGATAGATCGATCAAATGAGTCTAATTTTGGAATTAATTGGAAGGCTGAGACTTGATTTTTATAAGCTTTATTATATGTATTACATGACATGAGTAGTAAAAGCGCGGGATTTCGTCCGACAGAACGATCTTTTGGAAATCTGTTCCCACACGTCAGACGTTCTTTGAGACAACGCTTAACTAAGTGTGACAGTTATCCTGGTCCGGAGCAGACTTGTTCACTCGCCTAAGTTACTGTGGTAACTCAGCAGGGATTCATTTAAGACATGTCGATGGAACGACATTCCCACTTAAATAAGCCAGACTTGTCGAAATAAGTCAGACTTTCCCTTAATCCTGCTTTATGGAATACCCCCCTGGGTACGACATGTGGGAATAGATTCCGTCTGACAAAATTCCGTGCTCTCACTACTCATGTCATGTAATAAATATAATAAGGCCTATAAAAAATATCACGTCTCAGCATTCTAATTAATTAAGTTTAGAGATGACGCTAGTTTGACTTTTCTGGGAAAGTCTGCCTTTCTTTAGCTACTTTCATGGAATGCCCCCTGGTTAGAAAGTAATGATTTTGTTTCAGATTAGACACTAAATTTGTGCAGTGTTTTAGAATCACTGCAGCCAACAAATCAGATCCCATTGTTACTTTATTCTATCTAAAAATTAATTTATCTTGTTTTCCAAAACAAAGTGAGGAGCCCAATATCTTGTAATTCATTAGTCTAATTTTACAGCCTTCAGTGACTGTCATGTTCATTGTAAAAACTGAGGACTTGGCAGATATGGATGGATTGTTGATCTGAATTAACTTTCACAGGGAAACTTCTGAAAGGCAGCTTCTTTTATACAAAAGCTGCTTCTCTGAAGAGACAGACTACACACTGTCTGTTAGTGGTAGTTATTTTGCTTGTTTGTCAGATCCCAGGTAACATACAGCCGAGACTGAATCCTGGCTCACCTGTAACTTTGGCCATGGCTGCCTCCATGTCTGTCCCAATCCGAGAAACAACAGGACAGAAGACCAGGATGACGTTGCTGCTCTCAAAACTGCAGCGCTCTATCTGCAGCTTCAGCTTTTGTATGAAGGTTTCATGGGCCTGGAAAGTTATTCCATCAGCCAGCATGTGGACTTTCATTGGGGAAGAAAAAAATAATTTAAAAATAATTTACAACTCTTGTGAACAGGAAGGCCATTTTTCACCATTTTTCATGAGATTCTATGAAGCAACTGGAACATTATTAAACCGGATATGACATGATGATCAGTTTTGGAATTTAGTTGGAAAATACAGAAACAGACTTTTGTTGGAACTAACTAAAAGTGAACTAATTCAAATGTAAGAGACTTGAGAATCGCAGGACAGCTTACCTGGAATGGAATCATACAGAATGTCGTAGTTACTGTTGGAGATGCGGCTAAAACATTCTGTAAAATATTTGCATCTTAAGTCAGCTGTAGTAAGTAGCCTACAATGAGTTAAATAATACTGGGAAGGATGACTAAAACTAAAGACAATAACACTTTGCATGGATTTATATTAAGATTTTGAGAGATGCCTTTCTGTCCATTTAGAGAAATGAAACCTGCTGATTCAATTTCAGGTTCATTTCACTAGGCCTACTCCAAATGTAGGTGCCATTATTATTATTATTATTATTATTATTATTATTATTATTATTATTATTATTATGCCTGTGTCTGCGTTTGTAAATTTAGTAGGCCTATGTTTACCGTATTACAATCGGAAAACTTTGCATGAAGGTTTCATGGGTATAGAAAATTTCTCCGGCAACAAGCATGTGGTCTTTCACTGATGATGAGAAACAGAATTCCGAGTTATAATTGTAATGAACAGGAAGGGCATTTTTCACCTCAGACAAAATACTCTGGAGTAACAGGAATATTATTATAACTGAACATGATATGACCATAGTTTGTTAGTATCTTAGTATACGCCATTTTATATCACATAAACAATCACTGATTGCTCTATTTCTTACCTGAATATGCACGCACACACACACACACACACACACACACACACACACACACACACACACACACACACACATATAATTCTTTGGCCGCCTAAGAAAATACTGTTTAAATGATCTATAATGTTATGTCTGTAAAAGTCTGTTAGCGTAACTATTTCAGAATTGCTCCTAAAAATTCCCGGTATTTGCAGCACCCATTCTATACACATGTATGAAACACAACATGTACTTTTTACTGGAGCATTAGCATACCTCCTATGGCTAATCAGTACCTCACTACTTTTTAGAAACTAATTAAATTAATTAAACTAAACTAAAGTGAGCTGGCTGTGAAATGAAACAAATACATGAAACAGCTGGGGGGCCCTTGAGGAGGGGTTTGGGAACTGAATCAGTCTTCGTCTTTCCATCTGCCAAGATTTCAGTGACTTTTTGGAGAACAGAAAAATTCCTGTTGTTTTTTATTGTGTTGTTCTTCATTTGCATATGTTCTAATATTACATTGTGTTTTTTATTCTGAGCAAATATACGCTTAGTATGCAAATAAATAGCTTTAAACATTTCCTTTGAATGCCTACGACATTTACAGAATGCTGCATATGTCTCGCCGGCTCACTCTAATTTCCACCGAACCAGGGTACCTGTATTATTAAAGGCTGGGTAACATCATTGAAAGTGTGGCTCTGAGTTATTCCAGCCTCTGGCGCAGTCAAATACAATGACAGAAAGATGCGGTGTCATTTCCAAAGTGCCCGTTGTTTGTTTTATGTAA
Source organism: Mormyrops attenuatus (assembly GCA_026777985.1). Classification (NCBI taxonomy): domain Eukaryota; kingdom Metazoa; phylum Chordata; class Actinopteri; order Osteoglossiformes; family Mormyridae; genus Mormyrops; species Mormyrops attenuatus. The sequence goes on from JAODKC010005674.1 coordinate 10,176, forward strand.
ACTGTGTTCATCTGTGCTCTATATAACGGCTCAACTTTTTGGTAAATGAGACATTTTCTCTGTTCATCTTCCCCGGCAGCAAAAAACACACATGAATTCACACTGTGATGGCAACACAGGACTGTCCAAATGTAAGTGGTCCTCTGATTTGACTGGGAAAACACTGTTAATTTGAAACATTGCAAGCTCTAGAAAATGCTATGAAATACATTTTGCATTAATTTCTGCGATCAAAGAATAGTGGAATCCTGGAGGGACTGTAATTTAGTTTGAACATGCAGGAACATCGTACTGTTTGCTGATTTAGACTGAAAGTGAAGCATTTCAAATCTAAGATGTCAAGCCTGAGAATCGCGAGACAATTTACCAGTAGACATTCTGTCCTTCTTGATCAGACACCAAGCGATGATGATGATGATGATGATGCAGCAGCATACTCCACCTAGCCATGCTAAGTGAAAAAGATCTGTAAAATATTTCCATGAGTCAGTTGCAGTAAACAGCCAACAGTTTATTTAAGCTGGTAAAGATGCCGGAGTTTTTTGTTGTTGTTGAATTAGATTGAAAATGAATCATTTACAAGTGGAAGACGTCAAACCTGAGAAGTATTCCCAAATGTAATTGATACTTGCCAAGGAGGTAAAAGACTGCAACAGTTATGAGACAGCAAAGGATACCTGTAAAGGGGGGGGGGGGTCAATACTTTTGCAGAGGATTGTAGATTGTATGCTGTACCAGTTCAGAAAGCGAGTGATCTAAATCCCATCGTGTCGTGCGGCAGACTTACAATAAATGACGCAATTGTTTCGGTTAAGCCAGCTCGGTCGGCTCGTCTGAAATATCGAAAATGAAACCAAATGCCCTTACAAGAAATGTTAAAGCTACTTTTATCTGGTACCTTTTACATAGCCTATACTTCTTCAAAAAGTCATGAAAACACAATAAAATTTTAGAACAACAATAAGTAGATGTCTGTGGCTTTTGGGTAGTGGCTTTAAAACGATATGCCGACACGACAGCTGTGTTGGTAGGCTACAGGTTAAGTCTTCATGCATGGTACACTTTTCTGATACCACATATAGCACATAGTATAACCATTAAACAACGCGCTTTGTCACAGTTTTAAATTTAGGCTTAAAAACCTCTTAATTACTCTGTCGGTAATTACTGACATTTCTTAAATGTACATTTTTTGTTAAATTACAGCAGCTTAATATGGTTTCCTGAATATGTAATTGATTACTGGCGCTGCTTACCTGATTACTCATGATTCTTTTATTTACTGGCCGTTATTTCCTTACGTGTCGAGAGATTGTTTCTCCTGTCTGAATGAAAGCGAAAGTAAAATATCAGGTGTGGCGACGTGACCTGAACACATCCGGGGCTTCGCCCAGAGACCGTAGTGTCGGGCTGGCGGCAAGCAACGACGGTAGAAGTTATTGTCAGGCGGACGCTCAATAACTTATATTACTTCATCTTACTTTTGCACAGAAAACTGCATCCGAGCTTCAAGGTTCGCCTGTTAGTTCATTTATGAAATTCAGTAAACACGGAGACGGTTTGGAACTGTATTTTTCAGCCTATAACAACATAAGCAATCAGTCAAAAGGTTTGTTACACCCCCACCCCCAAAAGATAAACATCATTGTTTCCCAATACTGCAACTAATAGCATAAAAAACAAACAAAACACACTATGCCAATAAACCGAACTCTCAGTGTAGGGGGGGGGGGCGCACAATCTTTCCTGTTCCTGTATCTCAAGTCCTTACTCGGCTGATCTGGGGTACTGCCCCATGTCCCAGTCATCATTATTGTGCCCTCCCCCACCCTTCGTCACTGGCACCCGGGGTAATGATACTGTAGCTCTACAGGGTGGGCAGAGGCTGGGGAGACACAACGAGGAGTGGAGGTGTTGGAGCCATTTTTCTGCTGTAACTAAATATTCACATTTGACTATTTGGATTTAATATTTTATTAATATTTCTAATAGAATTTTGAGTTATAGTTTTGATATCTGAATATTCTTATAGCTTTGTATTTCTTATAATGTAAGAGTAATAGGAACCTTAGTACGTAGTTGCTACGTGAAGCAAGTTGATTGGCTGCTGAGTTTATTGTAAAAATGCGTAAGGACGCATAAGACAGCAGAAGCCTTGGATCTGGAAGCATCACAGTCTTTTGACCGTCATGTCACTTCGTGTATAAAAGTAGCAATTAGGAATTCAACTTTTGTTTTGTATAGTTTTAAGTGTATAGTAAAAATACAAACATCACGAAAAGATCGGATTCAAGACCTTTTATTTATATATTTTTTGAGATGTGTCGAGTGTAAAAGAACTTCGAGGTCCGAGGCTAGTGAGTCAGCGCGCTGCACTCACAGGAGGGAACGGACAGTGAAGGCACTGGCAATGTGTACGAATTCAGCACTGGCAATGTCTATGAATTCAGTCCTTCGAAAAGTTTGTGACCAACTTGGAGGTATACTTTGGGTCATTATCTTGCTGAAAGACCCAGCGGTGACCTAAAGCGAGACTTGCAGCAGATTTCTTTAAATTATCCTTCAAAATGTCAACATACTGCTCTTTTTTCAAGACTCCATGAACACAAACAAGGATCCCAGTGCCTGAAGCAGCACATCAGCCCCACACCGCAATGATGCTCCCACCACCATTTTTAAGAGTGGAAACTGTGTTTTTAGGGTTGAAGGCCTCTCCCTTCCTTCTCCAAACAAAAGCAACATCCCCATGCCCAAACAGCTCAAGTTTAGTCTCATCAAACCAAAGAACAGACTTCCAAAACTCATTACCATGTTTCAAATGTTCATGGGCAAATTTCATTCGGGCATTGATGTGTCATTGTTTCAGCAATGGAGTTTTTCTTGGACGGTGACCTTGAAGTCCTCCACGATGAAGAGCTCTCCTCCCACAACTGTCTTCCTTGACACATCAACTCCAGGAGAGACCAGCTCAGCAACAATAACCTTGGCAGAGAACCGGGGATCCTTGTTGACATATCTGATTATTTTTCTCTCCAAAGTTTTTGAAATCTTGTGCTTTCGGCCATGCCCAGGTTTGTTTGCAACAGATTTTGTCTCCTGGTGCTTTGCAATGATGCATCGTACAGCTGTTCTAGACACTGTGAAACGTTTGGAAATGACAGTGTAGCCTTCACCCTCACGATGAACATCTACTATCCTCTTTCTGAGGTCTAGACTAATTTTTTTTTTTTTGGCATGATGAAATGCTTCTTACCAGAAGTGTCAAAGTAACCCAAGTGTTCAAGTGCCACTGGCCCGGTTAACCAGAGTTTCTTATGTAAAGTTCAATGCTGATTGATTACTCATGTGTGATGTGAAAGTTAATTGAATGTTCAGGTGTGGTTTTAAAGCTAATTGAATGGTCAAATTTGTCTTGAAAGAGAAAAAAACACAGGGGATCTAATATTTTTGGCCTTGTCATTTTCAGGTCTCTTGTTAAAATTTAGCACATCAATAGAATATCTTAACCAAACTTTGTAGAGATTTTGTCTTTGTTCTTTTGGAAGCAATACAAGTATCAACAGTTTTTTTTATGGTCATTTCCATGGAAATATTAAGGGTTTTGTGTGATTTCATTAGGGGGGCTAATAATTCTGTCCTTAACTGTAGTGAAATGGTACATTGTTTTCCCTGTCAGGCGATGCAAGGACGCCACATAAATATATAAAACATGTATAGTATGAGCATAAGTCCACAAAGGCTCTTACCTCTGTGAGTATGCAAGGAGTAGGTCAGGACTTAAGTATGACAAGCTATCGACTAATCATGTCTTGCATTTACACGTAGTCAGCCAACAACATGCCAGATAGACTGTTGCAGACACGCTCACACAGAGCAAACAGATATGTATGATTTTAGGATTTACAAATGGTTTTGACTGTTAAACTTTATTCACTTCACCTGTGAAAAAATGTTAGTAAATTTACAGTTAGCAGAAGTTAAATTAGTGTAAGATAACTGGTCCGCTAACGGTTTTCAAAGTTAACAGAAATGCTAATCCCCCAATGAAAAATTCAGCTTTGCTAATTAGCGGAACTAATTACCCCACTGGTAACTAGTGATTATAAATATAGTACTGAAGTTGTAAATGCATGAACTGTGAATCATAATCGCAACCTGAACATTGTAAACTCATAAATTGTAAAATGAGGATTTTATCCATGAAACTGAGGCAGCAGGCACAGGCACACAGTTGCAACTCTGAATATGGATTTACAGTTCATGAAATTACGAGATCATCACGATATTTAAGTACGATTACTTTGGGGGACTCTAGGTGGAGGCCAGCCGGGTACTGACTTTGTGCCGCCTGGAAAGAAAAGCCTGCTAGGCAGCAGAATCCTAAGCCCTCCGGCTCCCAGTCCAGTCCTGTCTCCAGCCCAAGTCATGAGTCCCAAGCCATCCACAGGTCAGTAATCCAGGGATCCCAGGCGGACACCAGGCATGAACGGTCCGTGCTGCTTAAAAGGGGTAATCTGCCATACAGCGGTGTTTTGTGGCATCCAGCATGCCTCGGGAGGGGAGGTGCTGGCAGACTTACATATTGTGTTACTGAATTGTGTCTAATAATTACCAATTATACTGGCCTGATTCCCCTCATGTGTTGCATCTGTGTTTTACCCTGTGTGTGTAAGAACTTATGCCCTGGCTGGCGAGTTGAGCATTTGTCATGTTTGCTGTTGTGTTTTTGGTTGCTAGTGTTGTTATGGGTAATGGTAGTATTCTTGTCATCCTGGTTCCCTCTGTTGTCTTGGTCTACTTTGTGCATCGCTCAGTCAACCTCTTACAGCACTTTGCTATGGCAGTAACTTTTTTTTTCCGGAACCAGGAACTTCCCACTTCCCACTGCAGGAATTCGGTCATATTGTAGTTCAGGAACCTGTTTTAAGTCCCAGCTCTGGTCTAGGTACTTTTTGTTCGACCACAAACTACTAGGGTAGGCCTTATAGCAACAAAGTTTCTGATTGGTTGACCAGAAGCAGCAAGAGCTCACCTGGAAATTATGCAGGAATGTGGGGAAGAGAGATAAAAGTAGTGGAGCAAAAATTGACCAGATGTAATTCTTTTTGTATCTCTATTGCATTTAATGCATTAATGAATACTTTTTTGTTTGTGTCTCCATATTTCTACATTGTAAAATTCGATCAATGACCAATATACTTTAGCCTGGTAATGGCTAAATGAAGCGTCATGAACAATTTCTGATATTTTTGACCCCATTACATGGCACTCTTGGTTTGCTTTGAGCCCTTTTTTGAACGGAGAGCACCATCTAGTGGGGTCAGAAAATACAGCAAATGGTTCATCTGACCAGCTAATTGAGTTAAATAACATCAAGTCATTTGCCCAGATCAAAGAAGAATTTGGACATCCAAACACTGATTTCTTTGGGTATTTAGAATTTAGACAAGTGATTAATAAACATGAGGAAACAAAATCTGATCTGATCTCCATCGACAATAGAACAATACATTATGGGTATGGAACTTGACAAATCAGTAGGAAAGGTAATTTCCAGTCTTTGGAATAATCTCAGATATATGGAACAGAATGGTTGCTTGTACATTAAAATGAAATGCAGAGCTGAGATCTAGCAAGACATCTCTGTAGAGAAAAGGGAAGAAATTTGCTAGGAGGCACATCTAATGGTCTGTTCTAATATTTGGAGAGAATTTAACAGGAAAATGATAGCTTGATATTTTAGGACACCAGATATAAGTGAAGACTGGGCCCTTCTCTACTAGTGAATGCTGGTGGAACTGAGGGGAAACTGACTCAAATTTTGTCCATACCTTTTGGTCATGTTAGAAGTAGAGGGATTATAGGGATGAGGTTCATAAAGCTCTCAGCCTTATTTTTACTGCTTCAGTAGTAATAACTGGAGGTGAGAGTGTAAAAACTCTCTCCCCCCTCCCTCCCTGCTCCGTCCACTCCCTCCCCTCCATTTTAGGGTCTTTCTTATCTTTTCATTTTTAAAATATATCTGTATTTTATTGGTTTTTCATGTATTATTTATAAAGATATATAGAGTAATTGTATATATGACTGTTTGGTTGAGTTTGATTGTTTTTTGCTGACTGTCTATCATTAATAAACAATTATTTAAAAAGGAAAAATTATCAAAATCCTGGGCATATACACACTATTTGTGTCAATACTAATTTCCCCTGCAGAGGATCTGCTTCATCACTGGAATTTCCTCAGCTTCTCTTGCACCTCACCAACTGCCTGCTCATTTTCCTGGCACTGCAGCAGCCCTTTAGTTTCATGAAAGGCGCAGTGGACGACTTGCACTATGTTGCTCCTGGACGGTTGCACTGTGATGTTGGTCATGTGACTGGGATCGTGACAGTGGTGCATGAACAGCAGGATGACAGGTTTGTCTTCTGTGGAAGAGAGAAACCAAACAGGTTACTGTGGGCACTGATAGATGCTGTTGCTTCCCCTCCTGGTTCTTTCCATCTTAAATAAGGTTAGAACAAAGAAAAGCTGTGAGGTTTGCTTCCTGGGATTGGCTCTTGGCTCAGTATTAACCTGAAGTACACAAGTGGTCATGGAAGGATGGATAGAAAACCTATAAAAGTCAAGGTCCTTTGAAGTAAGGAAATTTTTGCCTATATTCAGTCTAACCTGTGTGTCTTCAATAGACATAGTAAGAAACAAATAATGATTCAGGTTTAACACCGTATAAAAAAATGTACTGTATGTACTGTATGTGGATTTCAGGGCAAAGGTGACTGAATCCTGCCTCACCTGTAACTCTGGTTATTGCTGCCTCCATGTCTATCTCAATCTGAGAAACAACAGGACAGAAGACCAGGATGACGTTGCTGCTCTCTGCACTGCAGAGCACTATCTGCAGATTCAGCTTTTGTATGAAGGTGTCATGAGTTTTGAAAGTTTCTCCAGAAACCAGCATGTGGACCTTCACTGTGGATGAGGAAAAGAATGACTAGATTTAAAATTTTTTAAAAAGTACTTTGTTTGCACTCTGTGTTCCGTCTTTGCAGCTTGTCTGTTTGGCATTATATGTGCACTCCTGGGCAAAAAACAGAGTGGGAAAATGGCTTAAAAGTTTAATGTTGTGCATGTGAAACGAGGATTCTACTTAATCCAAATAGATGTGACCCCTAGTGGCCAACTGACAGTTGACACTGGATTTCATTAAAAATATTCTCTCTGCATAAGACTGGTTACGTGAACCTTCAGACAATGCACCAGTGAACAGCAGGAAGGGTGACATCGTGTGCAGCAATAATTCAAAACTGCACCAAATATCTCTGCCGATTAAACCCCTGACTTCCTCTGTCTGAATTTTTTTTTAGTTACAAAAGCAAAGTACTGCATTTCCTCCATACTGCAGCATTGCCTTCCACTGCTAATATGTATTTCTGGATGAGTAGTTACTATCAGGTTATATCCATATTTGTACACATTGTGCTCACTGTCACCTGTCCACTGGCTGGAGAGGCCAGTGTCTATATGCATGTAGAGATCACTCAGGCCCCAAGACACCCTTTACCTTCAGAAGGGCCAGTGGAATGATCCTTTGCTGATACAATCATTCTGTGATCAGACTCACTCTTCTCACCCACTGGCTCAGTGCCCTTCCTAGAAAGCTTACTGTCAATAGTGATGCTTGGCCTATTGGAATCCTGGGTAGCCATCAGCGGCTGCACCGCCTCCAACTGGGTGCGAGGGACTTTAGGCTGTGGAACCTCAGCTATATAGGTATGTGTTGCATATATACAGCAGAATGTGTGTGTCTTCACCAATTATTCACCAATTATTCCAAACTTCCAGTCACATAAGAAGTTAGATATTCTCCTGATATTGTTGACATATACACTTTGTAATTTGAAATAGTCTTTTTGTCACTAGCCTTTATGGTGGGTGTTTCTCAGTCAGAAATGTTCCGCATGCACAGCTAAACTCGACAGCAGAATAATGAAGTGATCAATGATTATTAAAATCCTGAATGTGTGCACACTATTTGTGTTAATACTCGCTTCCTCTGCAATACATCTGAACTTGTACCTCCGCAGTTGTGAGCGCACTGCGTTGACTGCCTTCTCGATTTCCTACCATTCCAGCAGCTCTACTGGCTCATGGTAGGCGCAGTGAACAACTTGCACTATGTTGCTCCTGGATGGTTGTACTGTGATGTTGGCCATGTGACTGGGATTGTGACAGTGGTGCATGAACACCAGGATGACAGGTTTGTTTTCTGTAGAAGAGAGAAACCAAGCAGGTTAGTGTGGGCACTGATAGAAGCTGTTGCTTCCCCTCCTGGTTTTTTCCATCTTAAATAAGGTGAGAACAAAGAAAAGCTGTGAGGTTTGCTTCCTAGGATTGGCTCTTGGCTCAGTATTAACCTGAAGTGCACAAGTGGTCATGGAAGGATGGATGGAAAAGTTATAAAAGTCAAGGTCCTTTGAAGTAAGGAAATTCATTAAACATATTCAGAGTCCAGTCTAACCTGTGTGTTTGTAATAGACATGATGATTCAGATTCAACACTGTATAAATAGTGTATGTGCAGTGTTGTAGAAGCATTATACAGTCTTATACAGTCTTATTTTAGGAGTAAAATTCTATTTTTATTGGTTAATATCTTATCTACCAGATTATCTGCCAGTCAAAACAAAATGATCTTTGATAAACCAAAAACTTGGAAACTTGTCAGACAAGTTTTACAGCCTTGAGAGGCTGTCAGATCCACTGGAAAAAGGCTTGGCAGATGTGGATGGTTCGTTGGTCTGTGTTTGTTTCAACAGGACAACTTCTGACAGGCAGCTTCTGTTAAATAATTCACACTCTGTGAAGAGAGGAACTACATAATACCTAATTGTTGTCTGTAATATCCATCCATCCATTTTCTGTAATTGCTTATCCTGTTCAGGGTCATGGGGGATCCAGAGCCCATCCTGGAGGCTACAGGCGCAAGGCAGGGAACGGCCCAGGATGGGGTGCAAAGCCATCACAGAGCGCACACACACACCATTCACTCACACATGTACACCTATGGGCAATTTGGTAACTCCAGTTCACCTCAGCATGTTTTGGACAGTCCCAGATTGCATACGACACTAGACCGGATCTGCATTACCTGCACTACATCTGGATAACAGTCGCTTCCGTTTCGTGGACCTAGCCCATCTTCGTTACGGAATCAATTTATGATTCTAAATTTTAACTAATCTTGGATAGATCTGCATAACCTGCGCTACATCAGCGTAACAGTTAGGTGCACCTTATCGCCCATTACAACCAGGTGCTGGTCATTTCCCATTTCACAGCACAAGACAGGAGTAGCCCATTCTCCCTCTACAGGCCAAAACAGGAACACACACACACACACACACACACACAGTTCCTGTTCTAGTAATCACATGCACACCAAAACCTATGGACTGCTTTTGTTATCCAGGTGCCAGCTAAGGCCCGCGTTTCTTACAGCAAGTTTTAATGATGAAGTTGTGGTTATTCTTTTAGCAGGGATAGCAACATTAACCTACCGGTGTAACACTCAAGACTGATCCCCTTAAGTAGAGTCACTTAAATCAACAGACTTGCAGAATGTATATATTTAAATACCTCTATTAACTTTTTTTATTTAATCAACAATGATTAATTTCCATGTGATAGAGAAAGACAAACCATATAATGAAGTACCTCCTGCGTGATGTGTGTGTGTGTGTGTGTGTGTATGTGTGTGTATGGTCCAGGTATATATTACATATACATTTGTTCCCCACAATGTGATAAAAACCTTTATTTTGACGTTATGGGGACCATTTTTTCAGGAATTTCAATTTTATAAAAATCTGTGACTGCAATAAAAAACTAAAAATGCCAAAAGACTTGTATTTTGTTTGGTTACTGTGGTGGAAAAACGGCCAAAGACAGGGTATGAAAGCAGCGGAGTTTTTTATTAGTTATCTGATGCCCCAAATAAGCCGTGACACCGTGTCCACATACAACAAGTGCCCGCAATTATTTTTTCGTGCAGCTCCTTCATTCTTCTGCTTCATGTTTACCATTCCATGCAATAAGAGATAAGGTTCACAATTACTGTATTCTCTGTGTGCAACCAAACAGAACCGGTCAGAACCAGTTTTTGTGTGGTTGATGAAAGTGGGACCTCTGGGAAAGGTCATTAAGTACCCTGGCCTGCGATGTCACTGTAGTGATCAGCACTAGGACCCAAAGCTGCAATACTTTGGTCCCCAAGACTGGTTCTTCACACATCCTTATAATGTCTACTGCCAATAACTATTCACCAGTAAGGCAGAAATTCAATTTGTGAGCAAGCCAACCCGCAACAGAAAATACAAGTTCTGAATATAATTAATGAACTTAAATTATAATGATAATCAAAATCACCCTGCACACACTGTTTAGTAGTATTAATGTTTCCCTGAGGTATGTCTTTCTTCATTTGTGTTTCTTCAGCATCGCTTGTACGTCAGCGACCGCCTGCTCATTTTCCTGGCATTGCAGCAGCCCATCATGTTCATGGTAGGCACAGTGGACGACTTGCACTATGTTGCTCCTGGAAGGTTGCACTGTGGTATTGGTCATGTGACTGGAGTCGTGATAGGGGTGCATGAACACCAGGATGACAGGTTTGTCTTCTGTGGAAGTAAGAAACCAAACAGGTTATGGTGGGCGGTCCCCACATCATTTACTGCACATCTTAAATTGGGCGAGCAAGAAAGGGAGGTGGTCTTGATCATTGAGGGTGTGGAGAAGGAAGCAAATGCTGACATCCAATCCTAGGTGTCCCCTGCTTGAGCTATGCTCCCCAGGATAGAGTCTAGTCTCATCACGACCTGGTACTGGACACGTGGTCATTGAAGCATGGATGGAAAAGTTGTAAAGGTCAAGGTTTTTTTAAGTATGAGAATTCACTGCACATATTCAGAGTCCAGTCTAACCTGCCCATTAGTTATGAAAACAAATGATGATGATTCAGATTAAACACTGTTAAATGCTGCATGTGCTCTATTGTAGAAGCAAATATTCATTACAAAACAGCATCCAACACTATTGTGGTAGTGTCTATGATAGCAAAAGCACAATGTAATTTCATTGGCCTCTGTGTTTCATACATAAAACTTGGGCAGTGACGTTCATATTTACACTCAATTTGATATCTTTGTCTGAGTCCATTATATAGTTATATATCTGATGAGTGTCAGACTTAAGAGACTGCCAGGTTCATTGGAAAAACATGACAGATATGGATGGTTTATTAATCTGAGTTTACTTTCACAGGACAACTTCTGGAAGGCAGCTTTTGTTAGAAAAAAAAAATCATAACTTCCTCTGAGAAGAGTTGGACTACATGACACCTCTTTGTTGTATCATTTTGGACTTCAGGACAAAGCTGACATGTAACAATGACTGAATCCTGCCTCACCTGTAACTCTGGCCATGGCTGCCTCCATGTCTGTCCCAATCTGAGAAACAACAGGACAGAAGACCAGGATGACGTTGCAGCTCTCTGCACTGCAGAGCTCTATCTGCAGATTCAGCTTTTGCATGAAGGTGTCATGAGCCTGGAATTCAGCTTCCATGGGTCTGAATGTATCATGAGTTTTTAACGTTTCTCCAGCAACCAGTGTGTGGACTTTAACTGGGGAAGAAAAACAGAATTTAAAATTGAGTTATAATTGTCATGAACAGACAGCATACAAGCATACACAAAAACTTTCTATACATTACATCACTCTGCGGCTCTACATGCATTACGATTAATCACCTGTCATATCAATGTGCAGATACACGCTACCTATCATCCATATTATAACACAACATAAAATAGTTCCAATTTAATACACGAACCTAACAGAATATCACTTTGAATTGGATGGAGGAGAATCTGATAAAGCTACTAAGTTATGTAAAGAAATTTGCAATGGGCATTGCACTAAATCCAGAGGGATGTGAGCCCTAGTGGCCACCTGACAGCTGAAACTAGATTTGATTAAAAATATTTATCTTCAGCGGGCCAGTGGACGGCAGTGGTGAGACTGCAATCAGCAGTAACACTGAACTGCAGTAAATACCTGTTTAACCCCTGACATTCTATGCCTGAGCTTTTTAAGTTGCAAAATAAAACGCTGCATTTCCTCCATATTGCAGGATTGCCTTCAACTTTATGGCTACTCCCGTTACTTGGAATATGTATCTTTGTACACATTGTGTTCATGGCCACTTGTCCACTGGCTGGAGTGCCCAGTGTCTGCATGCATGTACAGTTCACTCAGACCCCCTTTACCTCCAGATGAGCCAGTGGAATGTTCCATTGCTGGTGCCGGATCAGTGCCCTTCCTGTGAAGCTTGCTGTCATTAGTGATGTATGGTGAATCGGAATCCTGGGAAGCCAACACCGGCTGCTCCTGCTAACTAATTACTAGATCTTTACATTGAATCTATCTTCAAATTTTTCAGTCACATAAGATGTTGGACATTCTCCTGACATGTAAAATGTGAGTCTTGTAATAAACTTTTTATACTTTGTATGTATGGTGGATGTTTCTTAGTAAGAAATATTCTGCACACACAGTTAAACTTCACAGCAGGACAATGACGCAGTTTGCTTACACACTCTGAGGACAATTGATTAAATGCTTAAAATCTTGAGTATGTGCACACTGTTTGTGTTAATACTCACTTCCCCTGCAGAGGGTCTGGTTCTTCACTTTTGTACCTCAGCAGTGCTGATTGCACCATGTTGACGGCCTGCTCATTTTCCTGACATTCCAGCAGCCCTTTAGTTTCATGGTAGGCACAGTGGACGACTTGCACTATGTTGCTCCTGGATGGTTGCATTGTGATGTTGGTCATGTAACTGGGGTTGTGACAGTGGTGCATGAACACCAGGATGACAGGTTTGTTTTCTGCGGAAGAGACAAACCGTTGGCATTGGCAGTCACCAGTGTTGTTGCCCCTATATGGTCAATTGCAAGAAAACATGTCTGGGGAAAAAAAGACAATTGATTGCCTAGAGAAGAAATCTACTGTTATGTTCTAGAAAAAAAAAACAGGCTATTTTGTACTTCTACTGTATGCATCCATTTGACTGTATATTTAGATGTTTGACTGTCTGCTGGAGTTTTAAAAGTATTAATTCTATAAAAATGTTATGGGACTCAGTTACTGTAGTACCAACATATCCACACACCCCCAGTGCTGGGTGTTTGTTCCCCCTCCCCCTGTGAAGTTGGCAGGTTCCCCTAGTGCTCGTGCGCATTTTCTCCCCCAGTACAAAAAGATAACTGGTGTCTCTAAATTGCTGATAGACAGGTGTGGACCCTCTAGTGGACAGGAATCCTGTCATGCCATGTGCTTCTTTATCTTACCTACAAATGATGTTATCTTGTTTTTCAAAATAAAATGAGAAGGAGAAAAATATGGAAATACATTGGCCTCATTTTACAGGTTTGAGTGAAAGTGAGGTTCAGTGGAAAAACTGAGCAGATATGGATGGATGGTTGATGTGCGTTTACACACAGAACCTGTTTTACGCTTCTTCAAGGCAGCATCTATTAAATACATCACTGCTGTCTATATGAAGACATGGTCTTCTGGTCTTCACAATATCAGTCAGTTGTAGTTTTTTGTTTTTGTTAATATTTCATATCCCAAGTAGAGACTGAATCCTGGCTCACCTGTAACACTGTCCATGGCTGCCTCCATGTCTGTCCCAATCCGAGAAGAAACAGGACAGAAGACCAGGATGACGTTGCTGCTCTCTGCACTGCAGACCTTTATCTGCAGCTTCAGCTTCAGCTTTTTCATGAAGGTTTCATCGGCCTGGAAGGTCGTTCCGGCAACAAGCACGTGGACTTAAGAGAGAAGAAACTTAACTGTCATGAACAAAAAGAGCATTTCACCACTCGGATGACACTGTGATGTAATACGATCCTGGAAAGGATGGTCAGATTTTGAATTTTGTTGGAAAATGCATGAATGTTGAATTCATTTATGTTGAATCTGACCGAAAGTGAATCATATTGAATAGCAGATGCCAAATTTGAGAATCACAGGACTTACCAGAAGAGGAATTACGCAGATTGCCATAGTTACCGTTGGGGATGTCATGTGACGTATAGAGAAAACAGCTGCAAAGCCAATCTGTAAAATATTTCCATTTTGAGTTACACTGGAAAGGATGTAGGAGAATATGGTTAAACAAGAGTTTTATAAAGATATTTATAGATTTAACTTCATCTAAATAGATATAACCATGTTTTTCATATCGCATTAAATATCTTTTAAATACCAATGTATCATCACAACTTCCATTTCCGCGTGAAACCAGTAAAGAGTGATGGTACAAAAAATGTCAGACAAAATATTGTACAAAACTGCACCATCCTTTAAAGGAATTTCTAATTTCTGTTTCACTAAGCCAGTGTTCTTACAGAATAATTGATTCTGAAAAGGCTGACTGATGCGGTGTAATTCTGGCATTTAGGGGACATGATCCCCAGAACGTTAATAGTTGTACAATTGAAGGAAACAGGCTAAGTAATTTGATTGAAATTAACAACCAATGAAAATGTTTAGTAGTGGTGCGCGGATCAATCCAAGTATCGATAACATCGATAATGTTGGTATTTCTCTGCTGAATGCACTGCGGCAGTCTGTGTAAGCGCTGCTGCTCTCAATCGCCACTCCCAGTTGTCACGTGACTCAACGGCACCAGGCAAGCAAACAGGCTCAGTAAACACACACACACACACACACACACACACACACACACACACACACACACACACACACAGTATAATATTTATAATAAAAGTATTTATTTACTTGTAAACTTTGCCCAAATTCGGTCCTGGGTTTTAACTAATCTATTTAAAATCACAAAAACACTTAAAGGTAATGAAAATTAATTCAGCTTTAGCAATTTGATGATGCACCCACCTTAATTATTAAAAAAATATCAATATCGGTATCGTATTGGCAGTACTGGCCCTGTATTTACTTGCTATCAGATCAATACCGAATCTTGTAGTATCGCACACCACTAATGTTTAGGACTAAAGACTAATATATGATCAGGTAATACATTTTATGGAAGGGGGGGTATAGAACTTGTATAGAGTATAGAGTGGCAAATGATTCTGATCTTTATCTGTTCTGCATTTTACTGAACAAATTTAATGAGATTAAATTTAATTTTTACACGGATTTGACACATGGGAAGTTGTTGGGAATTTATGCACGTAATGAATACAGTACTGCCGATTCTCAGAATGTCTTTCCAGCAAAGGAAATGTGCAACATGCATAATGAATTTGCTGTGGTGCCTAAAATGTGACAAAGTAAAAAACAAATGTAAATAAATCTTATAGGACTACTGGGAGAAATTCATGTCTGCCATTGGCCCGTCATTTCCGGGATAGGCTCCAGACCCCCCGCGACCCGGAAGGATAAGCGGTTTGGAAAATGGATGGATGGATGTCTGCCATTGTTCCGCTATTGCGCTATCAAATCTTTTACACTTTTCTACTATTTCAATCTATTTAACAATGGGCTACAGATTACTTTGCAAGTAATCTACTCAAAAAAAAAATCATATGTTTAAAAGATTTCCTGAGCTCTTAAAAAGCGTGCTACGTTTGTCAGTCTGTTTCTCAGAATTTGTATCCGTTTTGTACCATATGAAAGACAACATCCTCTAGAGTCTAAACAGTCAAAATGTGGTAAAGTTTTGTTTTACTTTTTCAACTAAAATTACTTTGATAAAACAAACTGTTTCAACAGCTTTGTATTCCTTTTGACACAAGCTAAATTTGACAATCCATTTATGAGAATTTTAAAATACCATGTCGAAGTCAAAGTTATACATCATTGCCAGTCAAAATTTGGCCAGCTTTGACTGTACCATTGTCAAGTAGGCAAACTTTAAAATCACCAACTGTTTAAGTGGCTTATTGAGCTAATTGCCACGTGAGCCACATTTGGCCTTCCATTTCTCAGAATAAAAAAGTCTTATGCCTTCTGAAAGTCCAAGTCCTTCACTACTACCAGTCCACATTAGGATAACATTTGGATGTACCATTGTCAAGTAATTTCAATTACTTCATGCAATTGTTGACACATGAGCCAAGTTTGACAGGCCATTTCTCAGAATTTTCAATAATACATAGGTTTTATGCCATCTGAAAGGCAAGGTCCTACAATACTGCCAGTCTAAATTTGGTCAACTTTACCGTACCATTTCCAAGTAAATACATTTGGAAATCACCACCAGTTTCAAAAGCTTACTATAGAAGTAATTAGATTTACTTGTAGTTTAAATTATCTGTCATTTTTATATAGTCGAAAAGCGTAAAAGATTTGATAGCGCAATAGTAGAACAATGACAAGCATGGATAGTTTATTTTTTCCTCAGTAGACTTATTCTTTAATATGTTACATTTTAGGCACTACAGCATCTGTATCATGCACACTGCACATTTCTCTCGCTTCTTCAGATACACCATTATTACCTCATGCAGTACGTGCATAAATTAACAGCCACCAAACAGCGCATATAATACTTATCCGTGTAGAAATTAGGGTTAATCGTATAAAATGTGTTCAGTAGAGTGGGCCAAAGATCATACGTCGCAAAGATTTAATCAGAATAATTTCCTGCTAGTTATAGTCTGACAGTTTTCTATGCGCGACCTGATACAGTAAAAATAGTAGTGTAAAATAGTAAATAATTTAAAGCTCGGATGATTTGACAGTGTATCGACAGTCCTGGGTTACTGAGATGCCTTTCTGTCGGTTTACAGCAGCAGCTTACCGGCCAATAAACAACGCAACAGTCAGGAGGGAAATGAAACTTTCCGATCCAAATACAGCTTTATGTCATTACTCAACATTATACTCAACCTGTATAAAAATGCGCATAAGGATTACTTTTTCATTTTTATATTATTATTATTATTTAAATTATTATTATTACACTTATCATTGTGTTCGTGTGTGTGTGTCTGGGTTTGGAAATTTAGTTTCACTATCAGATCATATTTGCCTCAAATGTTCAAACAGGCAACTATATATAGTTTAAAAGCAATCGCGTCCTGCGGCAGACTTACCCAAAAGGGCCTGCTTGTCCGTCGACTGAAATCAAAAAATCAAAAGCGAAACCATAAGCACTGACAAGAAACATTAAAACAACCTTCCACTGTCATCTGTTAATATCTGCATAGCATAAACCTCTTCATATAGTCATGAAACCAAATAATTTAGTATTAAAACAAAAAGATGTAGATGGATGTGGCGTTTTTAATTTCATTAGGAAATAGCTTCGAAACGATTTCTATACAGCTGTGTTGGTAAACTGTTGATTAAATCGTATTTATTTTACAATTATCGGGTATACTTTAGACTATACTATAACCATTAAACATCGCGTTTTGTTACCATTTGAAACGCATCTAAGGCACTTAAAAAGACGTGGCACATTTTTACGGTCGGTATACTTTCATTTCTTAGATCTACAAGTTTTGTTACGTTAAAACAGTGTAATACTGTTTATTAAATAATTAATTACAGTCGCTACTTACCTGATTACTCATGGTGATTTTAATTTATTTGCCTTTACTTGTTTATACTTCGAATGAGGGGACGGTTTTACTTTTACGAACGATACCGAATATTAAATAGATGAAAGCTCTTCTATACCCGAGCACATATTTCGTTACCGCTGAACGCTTCTGAATGGGCTTAAAACCACGTCCACTTGTTTGTTCGCTTTTGAAAGACATATAAATAACCTCTGTGCGTGCGTATGTGGGTGTGTGTATGTATGTGTATGTATGTGTGTGTGTGTATGTATGTGGGTGTGTGTATGTGTGTGTGTGTCATGCCCCGCTCGTCCTACCCCTCGTCGACCACGCCCCCTCGTTAACCTCGTGTGGATTCCCCATGTTCACCAGCTGTTTCCGGTTGCTGTCATTAGTTCAGCGCATTTCAGTCCGCGTTTGAGTATTTTTCCCCAGTCCTGTCATTGGCGTTTCGTTGCTGTTTCATGGTTTGTCTTGCTGTATCCTGATTAAACCCCGTATTTCCCGATCCTTCGTCCCCCTGCTCCTGCTTCCCCGTGCTGATCGTGACAGTGTATGTGGGTGGATTACAAACGTCCCCACAATGTAATAAAAACCTGTTTTTTTGACGTTGTGGGGACCGTTTTTCAGGTCCCCACAAAAATCTATGAATGCAGTCAAAAAAGTAAAAATGGCGAAAGTCTCATATTATGCTTTGTTACTTACAGTTCAAGTCAAGTGGCTTTTTATTGTCATTTCAACCATATACCAGTAATACAGTACATAGTGAAACAAGGGTGGGGAAGTGTCGCCAGTGTGGGGAAGCAATAAAAAAGGCCAATAGGATGTTAGGTTACATCTCTAGGTGCGGGGAGTTTAAGTCAAGGGAGGTGATGCTACAATTATACAATTCCTTGGTAAGACCCCACCTCGAATATTGTGTGCAGGTTTGGTCACCATACGTTAAAAAGGACATTGCTGCCTTGGAAAGGGTGCAACGTAGGGCTACAAGAATGATTCCTGGTCTTAGAGGAATGTAATATGAGGAAAGGTTAGCTGAGCTGAATCTTGTTAATCCTCTAGCAAAGGAGACTAAGGGGGGACATGATCCAGGTATATAAGATTCTAACAGGTCTGGATGCTGTTCAGCCACATGGCTACTTCAATATTAGTTTAAATACTATGTAGCCCGGCTAATAATTCAGGTGTGCCTACATGGGGCAAGATATTTGTTTAAAATGTTGTGTCATTTGAATTATGTCATTACTGTTTTATTGAAGTTTGTATTTCTATGT
>JAODKC010005722.1:0-29034 GCA_026777985.1 Mormyrops attenuatus
GTTCGTAAGTTCTATGTTGTAACACAGAACTTACGAATGACTTAGCGTTAAGAAGGCTTTGGGAAACTCACCCCAGACCAACTAAACCCCCTATAGTTTACCTATCATCCAAACAGGACCATTGATGATGCCCTTTTCATTGTCCTTCACCTCAGCCTCTCACACCTGGATAGAAAAGACAACTATGTTACAATGCTATTCATTAACTTCCGTTAATCATTCAACACAATCATCCCACAGAACCGGGTAGGGAAGTTGAACCTGCTGGGCATGGACAACAACCTGTCTCTAAATGTTGTGAAGACAAAAGAGATAGCTTCAGGAAGAATCTGACTGCTTGCTTCACTGCTGAGACAGTCTGCAGTATGAAGACCCTGGGAGTGTACATGGCAGATAACCTCTCTTAGACCCTGTATGGAATATTATATAGTATTGTATTACACTTAGAGAATATAATCATTAATACATTATAAAGATATAACCATAAACAATATAGAGTGTGACCTTTAGAGAATGTAGACCAAGTACTGCTGCACCTGATAATAACCTTGAAGTTTTTGTATCTGTATGTTATTGTAACCTTGCATGTATTACTAGCTGCCTTTGTTAGTGCTAAAGTTTATCATTATGTTTGAAGACCAATGAATATAATTGGCTCTGTAGCTAAGCAATTTATGGCGAGCTGACAGTGCCATGAGCATTACTGGTCATTATTGAAGAAGACACCTAGGTTCTCATGGAACTCCATGGGGGTTTTGCTCAGGTCTCCCCTGTAATGTTCGTGGTTGGTTTTGGGCTCTCTGTCAAGACTATAGAACATTGTGGAGGCCATCTTGCTAGGATTGTGCTTTTCAAAAGCTTTGACCAAAAAAGGAAATGATTGACAGCATTATCACATGGGGGCAGGGAAGAAAATTGACCCCAAAAGACAGGGAATAATAGCGAAGACACTGAGGGGCAGAATACCAGAGCCCCAGTAAGGAAGCACAATGACTGCAACTGGTCAAGAAACATGATGCTTAGGACATCCCTTGTAACAAATATCTTGATAAGAGATAAGAAAAAATGTATAAAAATCAGTGTAATTCGTCATGGGACACACTTCTGCAGGGTGTCCAGTTTTGGTTGTAACTTTGATGTCGCAATAAAGAACTGACTTTGAAATTCTACACAAGCGACTTCTGACTCCTGAATTGGCTCAAAGGAAAAACCACAATACCTGCACACCACCTCCATCACCAAGAAGGTCCAGCAGTGTCTCTACTTCCTACAGAGGTCCTCGTCATATCCTACTGAGGGACCACAAAGAGCGTTCTCTACTGATGCATCACTGTCTGGTTCAGAAACTGCAACGTCACTGACTGCAAGTCACTGTGAGGAAAGCAGAGAGAATCATTGGGGCTCCATCACCGAATTGTAGAGGAATCATGTCATTCATCCGCCATGCAAACAGCATGGCGACAGACCCTTCTCACCCATCCGAACAGTCACTGCCAGACACTGCAACAGCTTCTTTCTTCAAGCAGTCAGGGTTCCCCATACTCTGCTGCCCCCCCAACACCGACACTGCCCCCACAAGTCACCATCAAGACATCCTCTACTTTAATTTATAGGAAGTCTTTTGGTTTTACAGTCAACAGGCACTCTTTTAGAACTTAAAAACATTATTTTAAACATGTGGTAACAGTTGGAACATGTGGAAGTAAACAGTTTAAAACACAGTAGTATTGGCTATTACCAATAACAGACTAATGTTTTATTTTATAATTGTGAGTGCTGCAAGTTGCAGGGGACAGGTGTCAATAGCATTGGCACAGCAAAAATTATATTGAAAAATTGGTAAGAACTTAAACACGAGTCAAGGAGGCCGGAACATTGTGAGACATAATAATGAGGATAACAATGTCACAGATAAGAAAAGAGGAAGAGCCTGATTGAAGCAATCTATTCCGTTTTTTTAAAAAAGAGTGTTGAAACTATTTCAAAAGTGTGTGGGTGTGTGTGTGTGTGGTTAAGTATGTGTTACAGTGTGGGGCCCCACAAGGGGAAACTCAATTTTATAAAAATCAGTAAGTGCAACCAAAAAACTAAAAAGTTCAAGTCATGGATTTTGTTTGCCTAATTATGGTTAATTATGGCTGCGTAGGGGTTAAGGTTGTCATTGGTTGGATTAGGGTTTTACCCATAGAAATGAATGGACAATCGCTACAAAGATATGAACACAAACATCTGTGTGTGTGTGTGTGTCTATCTATCTATATTATGCATTTGGAAGATGGGTAGATGAATAAATTAGTTAATGGTTATTGGTTCTGCCAAATGTAAACCACTACAGTATATATGAGAACTGGCACTGAACACTTCTTTGCATACCTATGGGCAATTTAGTAACCCCAATTAGCCTCAGTATGTCTTTGGACTGTGGGGGGGGGGGGGACCAGAGTAAACCCCACAATGACATGGGGAAAACATGCAAACTCCACACACATGGAACCCAGGCAGACACTTGAATGCTGGTCCCAGAGGTGTGAGGCAACAGTGCTAACCACTGCACCACCATGTCATCCCTATATTTCACCATGTATCTGGTAATTATGCACAAACAAGAGCATGTGATTGTGTAATTCTCCTTGTAGACTTGCTTAGATGTCAACATTTAAGTTGTTGAACAACAAAATGGAAAATGTTCATAAAAGGTACAATTATTAATTTATGTGTGTGTGTATGTATGACTAATTATAGAAACAATCAACAGTTTTGGATGCACCTTCTGATAATGATTTGATTTTTAATAAGATATTGACCCTAAGCACACCTCAAAGTTATGTAAATACTGTTATTTTGTGGACAAGGAAGGTGGACTGCTGAGATAGATGACCTGCCCCCCATAATCAGGGTTGCCAGATTGGGCGGTTTTCCGCCCAATTGGGCTTCTTTTGGTTAAGTTGGGCTGGGAAAATTGGCATTGGGCGGGTCTATAAAATTTGGGCTGCTTTTTAAAATATTTAGCGGGTTTTACTGTCATTATTATTATTATCATTAAAAAATATATATTAAAAATATACTAAGAATATATAAAAAATGGTGATTATATGGAGAAACATAAAAAAATGTACGTGTCACTTGGCTGTCCAGTCAGCCGTCACAATTAGTTCATTCAGAGAATCTGTCAAATATGACATGACATCATCAATCAGTGACAGTCATTGGTTAACCAAACATCACAGCGAAATTGTATTGGTCACTTGTTATAAGCGCCAAAACAACTTTAAAAAGTTCTGTTCAAGTCACAGAGAGGTGACTGGGCCTTGTCTCTTAAACTTGTATTTACCTAGAGATAGCATCATGCCGAAGTGGGGAAAACACAAAAAACTTTACAGAAAGGAATGGGAGACTTATCCGGAAATAAAATGCTGGATTGCCCCTGTGCCAAGTCTCAACGACACAAGTCTCGTGTGCCAAGTGTTAAGTCTTTTGCTGTACCAACGGGGTCTGCTGTTGGTCAAAAGACAATACAAGATGACCAAAAACGTTGTGAACTGAGGATTGCGACGTATGTGGCTTGTCACACATCCATCAACGCAGTTGATGACTTGTCCGATATTATTCAAGATGAGGTGGGAGGCTGGGAGCATTGGAAATGCACAGGACTTCGAAAAGGTAAGATCCGTTCTATAAAAACTGTATGTGTCTGACTAAATTGTTGTAATTTTTTGCTGACAAGGAAGTTTGTTTGTGCATTTTTCTGTGTTTATTTTATAAAACTCTTTATGATGTCATGCTCTTTATCAGGCTACGTCTATACTTTTACGTTCAACGTAAGTTTTTTGCAAGGTGGAGATTTGGGCTGGTTTTTATTGAGTTGGGCGGGTTTTACGTTGAGTTTGGGCTGGAAACTGTCGCTCAGATCTGGCAACCCTGCCCGTAATCCCCTGATCAAAACCCTATAGAACTGGTTTGGGATGAGTTGGATTGAAGAATAAGAGTAAAATAGCCAACTTATGCCCAAAATTTGTGGTAACTCCTTCAGGACTTTTGGAGAAACTTTCCAGGTCACTAAATCTGGAAGCTGGTTGAAAAAATGCAAATGCCTGCAGTGCTGTCATCAAAGTAAAACAGGGTTATTTTAAAGTATTTTGAGTGTAAAATTTGAAACACTTCTTTTGGTCGTTATAAAATTCGATATGTATTACTTAATTGCCTTGAGGCGTTTTACTATAAAGTGAATAACACTGCTAAATTAGAGACCAATGTATACAGAGCAGGTATGTCCAGACTTTTGAGGATATCATTTCATTTAGTTTACTTTTAATTGCCAACTGCAAACTGCGTAGCTAAAATAATCTGTAAAGCTAATTAAAATTCACAAGTAGTTAAACAGCATGAAATACTGAATACCTCTTAAAAAAACTAAGTGCTGTGCTGTTTAATATTTAGTGAGTGGGCGGGAAGTGGAGCTTTCTTTGCGTTACCTTTGCCTGAAAACAGTAAATGTGAAAGTACTTGGAGGCTGGTTGGGACTGTTGGTAACTAGTTAGAAAAGAGTCAGACGATTTTCATTGAGATATATATAATAACTGAATTTCATTGCTTATCTGTGTATTTCTTGAACAAATGGAGCGCTGGAAAGGCAGAGTAGCTCTGGTGACCGGGGCTTCGGTCGGAATCGGAGCGGCTGTAGCCCGGGAGCTCGTGCAGTACGGCATGAAGGTGGTTGGCTGTGCCAGGAACGTGGACAAAATTGAGGTTCATTTTTATTATTCAAAAAATGGGGCAACGGTTGGCCTTTATAACAGTAGCACAGAACATGGGGACTGTTGTCGAAGTACTAATTTAATCACACGATGACCCGAGGCATAATACTCTGGGCTAGCTAGTTAGCTAAGATTAGCTAGTTGGCTAGGTGGTTCGTGAAGTCCAAGATCACGGAAACTGTTGCGCGTTCATGTGTAGTTTAGCGTATTCATCGTGCATTTTATGTGAGCTTGCTGCAAGAACTCTGTCTGCATTCACTGCTTGAAATTGTTGGTATGTATCGGTTAATAAGTAGCTTAAGATGAATTTCTTTTAAACGGGCAACGCTCTAGGATATTTTGTGGTGTGCGTGACGTCACCACCTATGAATAATAACTATTATTAATAATAATCCAATTTGCATCAATCTACCCTTAGTTTTGTAGAATTAAGTATTTACGCGGATTACCGTACGAGGCTGAAAAACATTACTAACATTGAATTACTTAAAACGTGGTAGGCTTAATAGGCCAGTTCCAGTAATGTATCCTTTATATGTATATTATCTATCATATTCCATAAGTTTAAACATAAATAATTATTAACGCATTTAGAAAAAAATGTCTTTTTAGCTGTGGATTTCCTTGAACTCTAAATATAATTCAGCTGAGAAAATAAAAAGGGCCGAAAAGGGTGCTCTAGATTTATAACACAAAACGGGAGCATCATCACAAAACGCGGCACAATCATAATTTTATGTTGATTATTTTCTTTTGATTGTTGGAAGCTAAATTCGTAATTTAAATTAAAATTTGATCAATTGCCCAGCCCTACTTCAAAGGCTTGGTTCTCGGCCACTTAGGATTATTATGATTCTTACTTGAAATTGAGAGGTCATGAAATAGCTCTTCTGGGGGTCTCATGGCTATGTCAACATCATCTTTTCTGGCTGTGGTTTAGAAACTGGCAGCGGAGTGTCAGAGTGCAGGATTCCCAGGCACCCTGATCCCCTACAAATGTGATCTCTCCATTGAAGAGGAGATCTTGTCCATGTTCTCTGCTATCAAGACACTTCACCAGGGTGTAGACGTGTGCATCAACAATGCTGGCTTGGCCTGTGCAGAACCGTTGTTGAGTGGCAGGACTGAAGGTTGGAGGACAATGATTGATGTAAGCAGTTCCCAACCATTCCCTACTGTCCATATCTACCACAGCCCACACAGCACGCCTCTGTCTGGCCATTTTGCAAATGTCCACCTTCCCAACGGAACTCCTCTTTTTTAATATACAGAAATTAATACTAAATGACTTGCACTGAGCTCCAATAATTAAATGAACTACATTACTAAATGAAATATTTTTGAATGAGGAAATTGGACATATTACCCCCATAAACTATTCTCAGTTTCTTTAGTATTGTTAGCTCTGCCATATATTCACTGATAGTGGTTTTTCTGCCCTTATTTATGACACTTTTTAGGCGTTCCTTGTAAGTGACAGTTTACTTTGTTACTTTGGACTGCTGTAAATCAACATGCAGGTTAAACAATGTCTTATCAGTTATTCTTTTTCTTTTCAGTAGTTGTAATTGTATTACTAGCCATATCATTTAAGTTGCAGCTCGGAACCCAGGTGTCACTGAGGAAGTAATTCTGGGTAAATTGCACTGCATAGGCACACAGGTGAAAACGTAAGCCATGGAAATAGGATGGCGGTGACACTGAATCGAAGAGCTCAGGAGTGTAACTTGTCAATGTCCATTAATGTACCTACTCTTTATGACACCAAAGTGACAATATGGGTCAAACTAGATCAGCACGCTAATAGATAAGGATAAAAAAAACTCCTCTTTGCAAGCTGTTCTGTCTGACCAAGGCCTATTCAGTGGGTGTTTTCTTCCAGATAAACATCCTTGCCCTGTCGATATGCACACGTGAGGTCTACCAGTCGATGAAGGAGAGGAACATAGACGATGGCCACATTATCAACATTAACAGGTACAGCTTGATCCCCCCCAATAGTGAATCTGGTATGCAAGACGTTTTGTAAGTGCAAAAGAATAATAAGAATAGCGAGTGTATAGTCATTTTTATTCAGTTCCTTCAGTTTATTTTATCCTTCCAAAAAAAATATATTCAATAAAATTCCAAGGCAGAAATAATGCATCTTTTCTGAGACCTGTAGCCTTTTCAGAAGTTTCTGTTATCCAGTTGCATGTTGTTCCATGTTCTGTGAAATTGAGCAAAATTGAGTCTTTATAATCACAAAATTTAACTTGATTTTTGTGGGAAATAATTTGCCTTTATTTTCCTCTGCCCGTACTGCACAGCATGTGTGGACACAGGGTAGTGCCAAATGCTGCCGTGCACTTCTACACAGCCACCAAGTATGCAGTGACTGCGCTGACTGAGGCCCTTAGGCAGGAGCTGCGCGAGGCAAAGACTCACATTAGGGCCACGGTATGAGCAGGTAGAACCCATGCTGAGTGCTGTCCTGTGCTGTGGAAGAACCCCTACCTGGAGCATCTCTGCAGTTCAGAGGAACCTCAGCTGTGGAGCAGTCATAGCTATTAAATTAGACTTGTGAAGGTGGTTTTTGTATCTTTGGAAGTAGTTTTTATTACTGCCCAGTAATAACAATTGAACAGTTGACTATTCCTTCCGATTAACTGAGATGTCTTTAAATTATTATAATTTTTTTACACTTTTGCAGTGTATCTCGCCTGGCTTGGTGGAGACTGAGTTTGCTTTTAGGCTTTATGACAGGACCCCAGACAAGGCAGCTGCTTTATATGAGAGTATAAAGGTGAGAATGCAAATAAGCTCTTTTGGTAATGATCAGTGCACTGAGCCATGCTTTGGAGAACCCAGGTCTCTTGAATTCAAAAGTAGTACGTGAGGTCAGATGAAGTTCGTTTTCACCAAAAAGGACATGTGATGGCCCTGTGATTAACTCATTTAGATTAACATTAACCACACAAAGTCGTAGCTTGACAAAACAGGAACCGTGGGTCACAAGCATGGGTGAATGATGCTTGATAATGAAGTTAATTTTCAGAATCCATAATGGTCTTTAAAAAGATTAGATTTTAAAAGTGAAAATAGTCCTTTTGAAATAAATTAATTTCTTGAATTTGAATGTATAGTGCAGGGGGGGAGTCTAGCTATTGAAAAGATCAGGGGTTAAGTCAAGTTTACCTGGGGCTTGTCAGGGCTAAAATACTCAGGGCTATAGCCCCGACTGATCAGACCTAACAAAGCCCATGATATAGTGTGTAGGCATGCACTCTGTTGGGATAAAAGGTATAGAACATGGTTAGAGACATCTATACATACGTTCATACGTGGCCTATGCTTCCTGTAAAACTTTGAGTTTGTGTCCTCTCTCTTGTAGTGTTTAAAGGTGCAAGATATTGCCTGTGCAGTCACATATGTCCTCAGTGCCCCCCCTCATGTGCAGGTATGCGTAAGTGACATATTATACGAGCGTATGTGTTGGCATGTTTGTGTTAAGCATATGAGAGTGCACCCTTTGTGCACTACTTATTTTGAGAAACTAAGAAAATAATTTTTGATAATTTCTGTTAACAGAGGGCTGTCTAACAATCATGCCTTTGGAGTGTATGTGAAAGAAATTGGTTGAAAAGGATGTAGATAATTGTTTATAGAAGTTTTTGGAAAGTGCTTTTTTTTGTACATTGATAATTTTCTCATATCCAGGTTGGAGATATTCAAATGAGACCTGTAGAGCAAGTGTGGTAGTAGGTGTCCAGCTGTCGAAGTCTGCATCGTCAATGGCTGTTTAATATCCTGATGGCACTTCTAGGGATAATTCGGTTTAGGAAAGGTTGGGGGTGAGAAATTGCCGTTGCATAAGAAAGAAAGAATGAAAGAATATGAAAGAATGAATTTTAGCGAGTCATTCAGAGTGCAGTGGGAATGTGTGCAAGAATTAAGGTGTTTGCTCAGACTTTTTATGAAAAATCAGTTGCATGGTGGTGGGATTTACACATATTACGTTAAAAAGATGTTTGAAGAAATGTCCCAGCTTTTACCATGTTGTTCCAATGAAACTTGAATTTGTATGGGGTAACCTTGTTAAACTTGATCACATTTAGGGGGAAGAAAATCAGTAACTGATCACTAAACTTACACCTGTTACTTAATTCAACGCTAATGGCAGTTCCCAATAGATATACAGATGCTCCTCAACTTTTGAACTTTCAGACATACGAACGAAGAAGATCTTTAAGTCCAAATTGTGTTCACTGGGCTCCCGTTTCCGGTCCGCAATATCAATTTTTTTTTCTGCGCTCCAGTTCCGCCTAGTATGGCTTTTGGCCGCTACTCCCGCTGCGCAGCAGCGTAGTGTGCGTACTCCCAGCATCCTAGTTCTTTGTACTTGCGTATACCCTTAAAATGATGGTGAATAACGACTTACGAACATTTCAAGTTGTGAACGGCCATTCGGAATGTATCTCGTTCATTGGTAGAGGAGCATCTGTAGTTTGTTTTCTTTGTTTAGATGGTTTCCATTTTTTGCATATGTCATTTTGTGCAGTTTAGTTTATAAATGCAGAACTGATTTACAATTTAGGTACAAATGAGGTTGGTTTGTTTAAGTGTGATTTAAATAGGACATTTCTCCTAAAGCTAAACATTTAACAACATGGCCTGGGAGCTCTGGTGAAAATAGAAAAGAGTGAAAATGGAAATTGAACAATCTTCAATTGCAATATTTATCCCACCTCTTACAATCTGTCAATTTAATGCTGAATTGAAGTGCAGTTGAAATATGGAAGGGGGTTATTTACTTACTACTTACTATTTCTCAACTTGATTTTTTGGATTATAAATTTACTTAGACTTTTATTCTGTGTTTGAAATTGTGTAAAATTTGTACACATCCATTTATTTTTCCATTTGGAATTACAGTGATCCTGGAATATATATGGTATAAATAGGAATATGTTTCCATGTTGCCTGCATTCACATCGCAACCATAGATTAAATGACAATGTAATCATAAACACACAACTCTTTTTGATATTGTGGGGGAAAATGGAGGACTCCGAAGACACTGGAAACCTAGAGAAAGAGCCGGGGCTGCATCTGAATTATTTTCTACTAATTTAACTGGTTTAACCTTTGTCAGGGCAACAGTTGACCCCCCTGGCTTATGTTGTATCAAAACCTAATGTAGGCTACCCTAATTTTGGAAATTATATTAATTTGCAATGAAGTTAATTAAAGTACAGATTTTAACAAGCTGCAGTTCCTGGGTGAATACTTTTTATCTGCCTAAGGTCCAGATTTCGTAATAAACTGTGAACGAGCAGCTTAGTCTGTTGAATTCTATGCATATATATCGGAATGAGATTACGAAATATAGTATACAGTATATGACATAGCTAAATACGAATATAAACACGCTAACTGTATGACAACAGTCAACTTCGTTTAATGAATAGTGTAACTCCATCCAATTTCTATACCCGCTAATAGAATAAAATATAGACCGAGTATTTGAACAGCGGCTAGAGGTGACTGACATAATAGCTGAGGTGTTACAGTATTTTTCTTTCGTAAAAGTTCTGACAACGACTTTTTACTGCAAGTTTAATGCGGGGGAAGACTGACCCATAAGCTGATTGCATTTGACGCGCACTCCACAACATATGATGGCGCTATAGAGACTGCCTCGCTTACGATTCCATGAGATTAACCAGCAAAAAAGATGCGGAATGCGGGGCGGTGCGGGGACTGTGGAGGGAGGAGTTTGATCCTGGGGGGAGTGAGCATTCATTGCAACTAGTATTCAGAAGGAACTTCAGGTGTTCACGAAACACGAAAAGCTAAACCATAGTGGGATGGGTAACTGTCATACTGTTGGACCAAATGAAGCCCTCGTTGTTTCAGGTAAGGGTATTTTTTTTATCTCTCATACCAGCAGATGACTGCATTTGTTTTGTATGGTAAAAATTTAAAAGGAGCAGCCACAGGGAATGCCGCGGTTTCTTTTAGAGGATCATTCACCTTAGTTAAATGAGGTATCGAAATCATGTTAACTAAAGAACACATTTATATATTTTTTAAGTTGGATTTCTTTGTTATTTGGATTCTTGGGTGTGATTCCAGTATTCTGCGGTAAATAAGTCGGATTATAACATAGATTGCATGCTCAATTCCTTTTATGTGCGAGCAAACAAGCAAATGACACGACCTTAGGCACGTAGCCACGTAGTAAAGGGGTTTGAAAACCGCCCAGAAATACATTTACTATCGATCAGACACTTAGCCAGATAGCAAACTTATCAAACCACCCTTGAAACCTATCGGCAGAGTTGCCGGACACCCCTCGAAACTTATTTCTGGCTACGGGCCTGTGCGACCGCGCACCTTCTGTGCATTTTAAACGAGATTTAAAAGAAGCGCAGCTCTGAGAAACAATGAATAAAAATCCCAAATGAGCATGTGCTGTTCTGGGAGCTGATATTGTGGAAAATATCCCCCGCTGCCGCTTTAGCTGATGGAGAAAAACAATCCGCCGTTAATTATAAACATATTTGATAACAGCATGGTATGCCGGGTCCATCTCAAGTGTCAATAGCCGAATGGATAGACTCCAGTTTAGAAAAGGTG
The DNA here is from genome assembly GCA_026777985.1 of Mormyrops attenuatus. Classification (NCBI taxonomy): domain Eukaryota; kingdom Metazoa; phylum Chordata; class Actinopteri; order Osteoglossiformes; family Mormyridae; genus Mormyrops; species Mormyrops attenuatus. Next base: position 11,376 of record JAODKC010005722.1, read on the forward strand.
TCGTTTAGCAGGGTTATTAAGTCGTGTAGGGTTACCTGGCATGGTAGCTACATCAAAATACTTGTCATTGTAAGTGTTGTTTTGAACTGGTAGAACAAACCATGCAAAAGAGTTACTTGGCTTTTTTTTTATTTGGACAGTAAACACAGCAAAAAGCCCAGCGTAACACTAACACTGAACCACCATTTGTCGGACTTTATTTTCAGTTTAACATAGAGTATGATAATTTCGTTAATTTATACATTAAAGTGAGTCGTTTTTATACCCCTAAGTATACCTTAGGAGTATAAAACGATATGTCGTTTAAAATTTGTCTGAGTATATATGACACTTGTCAATTCGTTTTACACCCATGATATAAAATTTTACATTTGCTACAGAGTACACTTGAGTAATTACTTTTTACGACCATGATAGATGTTTTTCAGTCAACCACGTAGTATACATGAGTGAGTGTACATCAGTGACTTTGTACATCTGTAAAACTCATTTATATATTTTTAAAATTGAAATCTTCTAAGATAAAATCTTCTTGTCTAATATGGAAAAATATATTATTTTTTTTAAATGTTCATATTAACCACTAGATCACATAAAATAAAATCTAATAGGCTAATAATGCAATTTGGAAAACCGTTTTAACATTTCCAGTTTTAAAATGAGGTACACGACTTAATCATGTTCTTGAAAATTTGATATTAACAATCATCATTAAAATAATTCATTTTTACTGTATAAAAAATCTATTAATTTAGACGATTTGAAGCATGTTTACACTTTCTGGATGCTAAAAAAATTTAAAGATTCAGTTCATTAATCTTTTTGATTTTTTTTAGTCAGTGACCCTAATCTAAGATACAAGTATTTGGAATGTCAGAGGAAAATTATGTGGAGTAAACCTGGACAACAGGAGGACAGTTAATGCACACACAACAAAGACTGCAATCGAACTCACAACCCAGTGCCACTTAGTTTTAGTTCAGTCTTAGAAACAGTCTTTACAGTGTATTTTAAACAGTGTATTATATATGGGGCATTTATATAACATTTTTAGTTAGGAAGTGAAGTACTTCTGAAAACAGGAAGTTCTCGTATCAGTATCAGCATTTTCAGGAAGTAGGTGTACTTTCAAATTTCCCAAATTGGAAGTACTGGGACTTACAACTTCAAAAATATGGGATTACAAAATGTACATCTACATTTTGTGCTTCTCTGCAATGTCAATTACTGTATGAACCCCCATGCTCCAATTCCTAAAGAATACAAGAAAGCGCGCATGCAGGAGTGCAGTTACCAATTATTTACTCAGGGCATGCAAATAGTTCCTGAGCTTTTTTTGCATTGCCAGTGAGTGAATTTCTCAGTCAGGGCTTTAGGAAATCAAGTGAATGGGCCAGGATCAGAGGTTGGGTTGACTGAGTAATATTTTCCTTCATTGATAGAATACAGTACTGTGCAGCCAAAGAAAATGATGATTAAATGATCTTTATGTTGGTGTAAGACCATGCTTTTATCCCTGTCAAAGTGTGTTACCTTAGCTATTTTAAAACCTCTGCTAAAATCACCCCATTATTTTCAGCAACCATACAGTACACCCATGTATTTTTACTTTTGACTCGACTACTAGCTCACCTCATGTAGCTAATGGATATCTCATTGACTTTTTTAACTAAGTTAAGTGAGCTGGTGGTGAAATTTTATAAATACATGGAATGGCTGAGGGATCCCTGAGGAGAGTTTTGAAAACTGAAGTGGTACTCCTCTAGCCATCCAACTAGACACCAGTAACTTTTGGAGAACAGAACAAATTCTTGCTAGTTTTTATTGTGTCACACTTTGAATATGTTCTAATGTTAAATTATGTTTTCTTGTTTTGAGCAAATGTGCACTTACTACCCAGATAAGCAACTTTAAACATTTCTTTTGACTGCCTAAGACTTTTGCATAGTACTATATTTTTAACAGTGACGGAAAAATCTGAAAGCTATCTGTCATTTTGACAGATTACAAAACTGAGGGGCATTCTACCAATACTACTTCACATACCTGTCCAGTTCACGGTGAATGTGCCTATTGATTATCTATAGTCTAATCTTGTCTTTGATTTTGTGTGCATGATCTCGTTGTCTTATACCAATAAACATGCTGATTAGTTGACCACAAACATCAGTGCTAACTTGAAAGTTATGCAGGAAGGCTGGGGAAAGAGAAGTGGTAGCAAAAATTGAACATATGGAATTTTATTTTTGTACCTAAGTTATGTTTAATGTATTAATGAATACCTTTCTGCTTGGGTCTCCATAATTCTTAATTGAAATCAATAATCAATATACTTTTGTCTAACATCAACAGTACTAACAGTGAAATTCACTAGCGCTTATTGGTGGAATAACGTTACATTGTTTATTTTGTGGAAAACAAAAGATCGATCTACTGGCCAGATTACTAACTTTAGTTGATCACAATACACCTCTCCATAATATTTTAGATGTACTACTAATCTGCTTATCAAGTTGTGGCATAAGCAAATGTCCATATAGTACTGAAATGGCGGCATCAGGCAGATTTTTCTGGGTATAAATACTCTGGTACGTCTGTTATCTAAGCCCTGTTATATAAATAAAACAAGCTTATGTAAGGATATAAATATCTGTTAAAATAAAATGCAAGTCATTGAAGAAATGGAAAAAACCTTGCAGTATATTCGTGGGCCAAGAAACTGTTGCCAGTTATGTACAGCAACATTGCATAAAATTATAATGGTGCCTGCATATTCCAGTTCTTAAATGGTGACACTGTAGTTTCTTTTGCCATGACTGGTTTGTTTCGTGTAATTTATTTTTTTTAAACAGAATCCATGGAATTTCTTAGGAGCCCTGCCTGTAATAGTGATAATTGTTCCTTCCCTTCTCCCTAGTACATTACTAACAGGGTATGAGACTTGTTATTGATTTTATTTATTACTACTATTAATTGAATAGGTGCATGTGTGAGTGACTGGTGTGTGAGTGTGCCCTGCGATGGGCTGGCTCCCCATCCTGGGTTGTTCCCCGCCTTGTGTCCATAGTTTCCGGGATAGGCTCCGGACTCCCCGCGACCCACTGGGATAAGCGGTTTGGACAATGGATGGGTGGATTAATTGAATAGTGAGCTTTGGATAGGATGATTTCAGGACTTATGGCATGGGACAGCTCCTTTTGGATTTGGGGTGGTTAGGACTGGGAGTTTTTCCAAAAAACTGTCTTGTTTGTGAATTATGATACAGGAACAGACCCAGCGGAACAGGATTTATTGTTGAAATTCTGGCTCTTCTAAGAATATTCTGTTATATGTTTTAATAAAGTATAATATAATTCCAAACATTGATCAAAACATGCATGGAAAATACACTTTGTCATTGAATACACACATTTTTATGGATGCAAGTTACTTGTAACATCTCTCAACTAACTCGGGTGCTTATAGTAACAGTTTGGCTATTGGTGAGTGATGGGTATTTTGGAGGAATTTGATTTTGTCAGCTGGCATTAGGTCCTCTTTAACAATGGAAAAACATCTTGTTTTTCTAGGAAAACATTACAGTCATACTTCTTGCAGTTTAGAATAATCTTCTTTGATCTGGATCAGACCAGATTTATCTGCTACATTTTGAATTGTCTGGAACTTGCGATACAGGTTTGTAATGCGGTAGATCATGATAACTCAACTCAAATGGTGTACTCTGGTCCACATCCAGACGAAAACACAGTGTAATTCACGACTTTAATTAAGTTTATGTGCCCGATGAAATTTGGACCATGGGGAAAAATAATTAAGTACCCCTGCAATTGATAAACTGAGGGATAAGATCATTTTCCATACGTTCATCTACACAACCAGCTTCTAACTGCTTATACTGGTCGGGTTGTAGGGCATATTTTTCATATTTTTAATAATCGTGCTACTATCCAACACCTGCAAAAGTACAACCTGAATATGAGTTAAATGTTGGGACTATAATATTGAAAAGAGAAAAAGGTTTAGGCAGCCAGAAGCACAGCTGCCATAGTGTGATTGAACTGGGCTGAGGCACTCCAGATATTCACCAAATCTCCTAGGCTACATCATCCTTATGCAGTATGGCTGAGAAGGGCCCTTGCCAAGCAGTAGGGATCAAAACAAACCCTTTCTCATTACTCTGCTAATGGGGGGCTCTCACAATTTCATAGATCCAGGAAGTATGAAATGTAAACAATCAGTTAATTAACTGGCTGCACTTTTTTCATATCCATCCAGATTAACTCTCAGATGGGGTTTATTAAGGTTTTTTTAGGGTAGTACACACAAGTTTTAAATTGATTTAACATACAATAATCTGCATAATATATTTAACATACAATAATATGCATATTTTTTTTTTTTTCGCACCGCAGTTCCAGTCAAAACCATGCCTAATCCTAAGCAACATCCCACAAGCAATTTCATTGGTCAACTTAATTTCTTTCTCTACATATTACTTACCACCTGTGAATCCTGTGAGTTTATACTGATAAATGGTTATCAGTATTGTAAAATGTGCAGAAAATGTTCAAAAAGTACTGATACATAAACTGAAATAACATCACCATATTGAAACCCACAACTATAATTAGCAGCACTATGCACCTTTTGTTTGCATAAACATTAAAATAACATAGCCAATACATTATGTAAACATATGAAAACCATACCCAGACAGCACACATGTCCCTGGGACATTAAAGTTTGGAATGTTGTCACGCCCTATCTATCTCCACCTACCCCCTCTGTTCTCACACTAGTGTGGCTCTAATGAGCCACGCCTGTTCATCGTCTGTCCTACCTCTTGTTCCAGCCCTCATATGATTCTCTCCAGCTGCCCCATATTTACTCCTTTGTTAGTCTTTGCATAAAAGTGCTTCCCAATCCTGTGCTCCACAGTGCCGTCATTAACATTATCCCCTGTGTATTCCCCAGATTTTCCCTTTGTGAAGTGCCTTCAACTGCAGCATATGGCATGCTCAGCCAACTCGGTATATGTGTGTTAACCAGCGCGAATGCATTCAGCGGCTATTGAGAGGAGGGGAGGGGAGGGGCTGCGCGAGTGTGTGCACGCGTGCCTGCGCTCTAGTGGTGCCGTGTGAAGTGTGGCGAATGAGGCGAAAACTGCACTGTTGGTATCAATAATGGTGGAAATGAGTATCTAATCAGATACTAATTTTTATTATCGATTAGTATCTGAGAATCGATTTTTTGACAACCCCAGTGTCTCATTATTTTCAACTCCAGCGTCAGCTATATCTTCCGTTTCTGATCTTTTGCGGTACATTTTTAGTGGTGCAGCAGTGAAAAAGGTCCCCCCTTAAACAGTTTCCAGCTTCGCCACTTTCCGAACATTGTGTTAAACCGGTATTGTGGTATAAGAAGAATTCATATCGTAACAATAATAAAAAAAGGGTTTCCGACATGAACCGGTATACCGGCTAACACTACCTCATGGTTCAGCTTTTCTTTTTTTTCTAGTCCTTGTTCAGTTTTGTTCATGAAGCCCTTTTTGTTCTCCCTGTGCCTGCCCTCTCCTCCTTCAGTTTCCGGTCATGACAAATGTTGTTAAATGATTACGCTCCATTCATTGGCAATATTTAGATTATTACATAAGCTGATGTGTTTCAGAGAGCACATTTTCAATAATTTAGCTTTAATCAGTTCAACATAACTGTTATTGTTACTGTTTTCATGTTGTCAATATTTCAAATGATAAACATAACTTTTAATCAGTTAATCAATTGTATGCCTAGATGAAGGATAAACAGAACAAGTCTACCCTATAGTATAGGTAAATGATGATTAAAATTTGAAACCGTGACCGTTGGGGAATTTTACCATGGTTTACCATGAAACCGGTAACCATTTCATCTGCATATAGGACCGTGCATTTACAGAATAGAAGAGTTAGACATTTTGTATTCAGTTAAAAACTAAATGCAGTTTCATTTGGTATGGCAACATGCTATTACAGGGGAGTAAAAGAATTTGACTTTGCACATTCGATCACAAATGGTTTCGCTAGTGATACTTATTTTAAGGTTTAAAGTTTGGAATTTAGAAAAAGTATTTCATTTATGTCATTTGAAAAGTGTTTTTTTACTGTAAGATGTAACAAGTTCAAATTCTTTTATTGAAAATGATTTTGTTGAACATTTGGTTTAAGGGGTAGATACAAACAAGAATAAAATCTTTCTGCTTAAGATAATATTTTAAGATGACAGTGTAAAATATGAATTTTAACTTTTTATGCTTCACTCCGACTTAAGTACACTGACATCTGATTGCTCAGTCAGCTTTTAGTGCAATGTTCAGTAAAATATGCCGTAAGTAAAATGCCGAAAAAATACAGAGGATCTGACCTTGGTGTCCTCAATAGTAGATCCTGGCCTGAGACTCATCTGCCTTCTCTAATGTGTATGAGATCTTTACTGCTGTTAGCACTCAAATGGGTTTCCAAAAGATTAACATTTACTATGGTCTCCTTAGTTGGTGCTATAACAAATTCTCTAGAAGAACTTCCTCCAGTGAAACTAAATGGTGTATTTGTGCCACAAACAGTGCGGTTTGGTATATTATGGGGTGTTGCTTTGTTACAATGACACTTGAAAGGCACGGTTTTGATCAGAATTGCGTTCCGAAAAATTACGCAATCTATACACTCCCTCCATTATACATGACATGACAGTATGCCTTCATCTGTAAGAATTGCATTGAGGAAGAACCTAAAATGGTTCATTTGTAATGCTTTGAGCTGATGTATAGTGTAGCACATACCTGGGAAATGATCTTCTGTACAGCGCCAACACGATTTGTCCTGCATTTTAAGGCTGCATGATTGATCCCACCCACTCTGCACATTTTATAGTTGGACTTAGGGTTGTGCAATATGACCAAAATCTAAATTCCCGATTATAAGTCATTTCATATCCCGATAACGATGTATATCATGGCTGCACCTTGTATTTGTGGATTTTTTTTCCACAGATCAGCTGCGGTAGTATAAAAAAAATCTGCAAATAAAAAGGAGCAAGGTCACAATTGTAACGCGATCCACAAATAGACACGAAGTGATCCACAAATATGCAAAACTCTTTTCACGTGTACAAATCACTCCATATTTTTGTGGATATGATTTAACACAACACAAAAAAAAATTTTTAATAGTATTGAGCTCTCTCACAATAGTCTTGCATTCCGTCGCAATACTTCCCCGTTACTAATAATAACTGTACTGTGTCCATTTAACCTCTCTGGGGGGCTTCCTGATCGGATAAACTAAATCCAAGAGTGGGGATTTGTGGCTGACTCACGTTCACCTTATGTTCCATGCAAAAATAATAAATAAATTTTGCATTTTTAAACTTTTATTAAACTATGAACATAAATCAAAAATAATGTCCAAAATTTTACTATATTACTAAACCTCCACGGCCTAAACATGGTCAGAAAAAGAGTGAGCTTCCACTGCTCATCCCAAACTCCCGCCCCTTACGCCCTATAATGTACTGACTGTATTACGTTCTTAAAGTAACACACCCATTAGACGCATTATTAAACAAAAATGAAAGTACTAAGACATTTAATAACAAAATTAAACATAACTAAATATTATACCTAACTATAAAAACTCATAGGAGACATTTGGCTCCCACACTCGCAATACTTTTCTGTTACCAATAACTGTCCATTTAAAGTACAAACGACAGAATTAATGGACTAAGAAGGTAAACCTAAATGATACAGACATGTCCAGTTAAGTGTGCTTTAAGCAGTAAACTATGGGGTACAATGCACACTGCGTAATTTTCGCATAAGTTTTAAATCTATTTATTAATAATTGCACTGTGTCCATTCATCATGAGTGATTGTAAACAAGACAGCTGGACTATTGAAGGTGAAGGGCATACACGAACGTTGAAATGTTGATTAATATTCGCCCGTAGAGAAATCTGGAAAAACAAGGGGTGTTGCTTGCTTTTGTTGAAAGATTTTGTTGAATGTAGCCCAGCTGTCTTGCTTAGTCATTGGTAGTGAATAGACACAGTACAATTATTAATAAATGCGTATAATACACATATTATTACATGGTGTTACATGGTGTTCATTGTCCCCAATAGGTTAATGCTTAAAGCACACTTTACAAAAAATGTCTGTACTATGTAGGTTTATCCATGCTGTCACCTTGCAGCAAGTAGCAAGTGGGCAAGTGTAGTGGGATTGCAAAACTATTGGGAGTGAACACAAAACTACTTCAAAAAGTATTTTCCCACCCCGTTCTTTTAGGGTCTCTGTAGCAATGTACTGCGTCCATTCACCACCACAACTTAAGCAAGACTGCTGGGCTACTTTCAACAAAGTTCAGTAAAAACTTCCATAAAAGTGCCATGTGGTGGTGTGTGACCTTGCAAAGCTGATCCTGATGATGGAAAAAATGTTGCTGTAAACAGTGTATTTTGTGACACCACAAAACAAATGATAGAGCATAATATGAAACGGTATACATCCGATGTATATCGTCATTGCATAGCCCTTGTCAGACTGATATTGATGTCTTGATTTTTAACAAAAATAATGTGCATCTTGGCACGATTTTTATATACGTAGGAATGCATTACGTATAATTCTATGCATCAGAATTTCCAAAAAACAAATGATAATAGAATTGCGTAAAAATGGAGACAAATGGCCAAGGGTGGCCTTGGTGGGCGGGATGGAGTATTTTCACTCACCCCTGACAGCTGATTCCACACACTGCTGTAATGCTTTCCATAATCGGACATCTGTTTTTCATGTGGCTCCTTCTGTTCTCATGCTGAAATGACCAGTTCTTGTTTTAGTTTTTCCCCACTATTTTTATTCCAACCATCTCCATTCCCATGTCCAAATGAAGTCCCTTCATCATATCATTTCTCTTTGCCGTCCTGCCCAAAACGAGTGTCTTTCTTGTTTAGCATTAGGCCACAGTCGTTCAGGTTGTAACTTCCTGTTTCCCTGTATCATTAAGTGCTCTATATGTCCCCACAGGTGCTTGTTGTGGCTCTGATGACAAGTCATATGTGGTTGGAGGCTGGACCTGGGCATGGTGGTGTATCTCTGATATTCAAAGGTATAACGCCTGAATAATGTTATTAAATGCATTCTGTCACCAGCTGCAGAGCAGAATATGCTAATATTTCATTTTGCTTGTGACTATAGGCTCCACAAATCATTCAAAGTCTTATTGGTGATACACTGGCTGTTGTTTTCTTTACAGGATTTCACTTGAAATAATGACCGTAAAGCCCAAATGTGAGGATGTAGAGACCGCTGAAGGAGTAGCTCTTACTGTTACTGGGGTGGCACAGGTAAATCTTAATTTTTCTGAATTGAATGTTTCCACTGGTAACATTTCATAGTGGTGGCCTGCCACACCAAAATCTTGGCAGCCTTGGCTAAAAGAATATCAATCCAATCAATCAGTCATCTAATCCTCAGTGGATCTGTTTGTCCGACATGTATACTAATGTGGATCCAGGGTGGGTGATATACTGCTTTTGATATGTGATTGTATTTCATGACAGCTGCTGTCAGGGCGACTGGATGAGAGTCATTCAGGCTTTTAGCAGCAGTTTTCTTTGGCACTGGAACTATAGTGGTACTTATGTGCTATCTTGGCACGTTTGATTCCACTTTTCAGGTTGTTTCTGGCTATGCTGTATGTTGCAGCACCTCCAGACCAGTAGGCTGCATCACGTACTTTTAGAAGGCATTGGACCTCACTGTTCCTCCAGGCCTGGTTGTAGATAATGCATATGTGTTTATCAACAGTCAGCTTATCAATACAGAACTTGATGTATTCGAGCAAAGAGCATGGAAGGGTTAATGTCTCATTTCTCAGTATGTGATGTTTGTTCTTCCAAGCTGTCCCAATCTGTGCACTCAAAACAGTCCTGTAGGTGGGGGAGGGCTTCCTCATGCCATATCTTTATTATTTTGGTATGAGGTTTAGTTCTGTTTATGATGGGTTTGTGGATAGGTTTTAGGGTCAGTGAGATATGGTCAGACTGTCCTAAATGGGGAGGAGCCCTGTATGTGCTTTTTATGTTGCTATAAACATGGTCCAATGTATTTATACCTCTGGTGGGGAATTCCATCCGTTCATTTTCTGAAACCGCTTATCCTGTTCAGTGTCGCGGGGGGTCTGGAGCCTATCCTAGAGGCTATGGGCGCAAGGCAGGGAACAACCCAGGACGGAGCGCCAACCCATCGCAGGGCCCACTCACACACCATTAGGTCACACATGCACACCTATCGGCAATTTGGTAACTTCAATTAGCTTACGCATGTTTTTGGACTGTGGGGGGGAAACTGGAGTACCCAGAGGAAACCCCACAATGACACAGGGAACATGCAAACTCCACACACGGAACCCTGGTGGAGACTCAAACCCAGGTCCCAGAGGTGTGAGGCGACAGCGCTAACCACTGCACCACTGTGCTGCCCCTGGTGGGGAATTTTACATGCTAAAATTTTGCAAATCGGTTTTAAGATTCGTAAGTTTTTGTATCACAAGCCATAATCAACACTCCATTGGAGAATGCATTTTGTTGGTTTGAGTTATGGCTTGAAACAGGTTGTCTAGTGCTACCTTTGTGTTAATGGTGTACATATACAGCTATGATTACTGCAGCTGTAAAGGTGGCTGCTTCTCCATTCATTTTCTATTGATTATACTCAACTGTTTTACCATACTCCAGTTCTTTTTTTATGTAATTGTACTGCTCAAACACACTACAAACATCTCTTATGTGTCATTGATGGACTCTATAATCTGGTTTGCTCAGCAATGTTTGGAGTGGACTTTTATGGATAGATCTCTGTTTACATCCCAAAGACACCATCTTAAAATCAGTTTGCGCTGCTAAAATGTTGTCGCTCCAAAGACATATACAGAGGATCCCATCAGAACTTTATAATCCGTGGTGATACTAAGGCCATTAAAACTATATGGTCCAACATGCATTAGAAACACCTTTGTATGACATCCCAACATGGTCTAAACCTCAACAAGCTGCAACAGCTTCAAGGGACAACATGCTAAGGAAGTCTGTTTTGGACACCTTATAATATATAATAAAGCCACCTTTATGCATAGCGTGGTCATGAACAACAAATTGCATCTTTTTCTTCCCAGTGAAACCTGGCATCAGCCTAATGATTTTTTTTAAACCTAAATCTATGCTCACTGCCTGGTTATGTTTACTTTCACAAACCACGGGCGCCTGGTATGGGTGGCCTTGAGATCATTTATAACTCAAACATTTAGAAATACCTTTGCCAAATATGGAAACATTTGAATGTCTTGCATTTAAACTAATGTGTATGTCTCCAGTAATTGCGCATATGTATATATATCTCATTCACTGAAACCAAACCCATATTTTTTTTTCCAGATATAGTTGAACTTGTAACAGTTCTTAGTCCTTTCTGTACTAGGTGGTGATATGAACGTTCTTGTTGATACAGTGTAACTATGCTCACGGCCTTTTTGATATTCATGACTGCTTTTAATCTTGTGCAACATGTTTATTTCCCCACTCATATTAAAGGTCATACAATCAACCTTGTCTGCAGCACTGGGGATGCAGCTGCTCTAATTGGTATTTCTGACTACAAGCTATTGACAGTTGCCGTCAATTGCACTTCACAACATGGTAGCTCAAAACGTGCTGTCCAGTTTAGAAATTTTTAAAATATCTATCTTAGTCTACTAACTAACTCATTAAATAAGGTATATGGATGTGCTACAGCTGAACAATCACTACACTAGTTCCAGGGCTCCAGACATCAACGATTTAGTCACAGAATTAGTGCAACTAAATTTTGTAACTAGGTGCACCAGTGTGACTTGCCATTTAAAAAAAATAAATAAATAAAAAAATCATCAGCATATGTCACATGAAATGCCAGGAGGGAGCGAGGGTTGGTGTGTAGGGTTGGGTGGTAGGAGCTTTCTCACGGACGTTCCAGAATCTGGTCCTGGTTAACAAGTTCCTGGGCTGTTTCGATCTGGAACTTTTATAGCTCCTACCCACTTTGGTATGTCGCTTTCACACCACACAATAGGAACTGGGGCCACCGCTAAATAAGCATGAGAAATGCAAAAAAATTGTAGTTTAAGCTTCACACATAATTTCATACAAAACTGCACCGCCACAGAGGATAAACAACAGAGGATAAATAAGTCATTTGTTAGTTATTAGGGGGATCAAACATGATCAAAACGGAACACATCCATTTATTTATATTTTATTTAATGACCCGTGTTCATGATTCTTATTAAATCTGGCCAGCAGATCGATCTTTCATTTTCCAAGAATAAAAAATGATGTTATCCCACTAATAAGCACTGGCAAGTTGCACCAGAGATATTAGACAAAATACAATATTGGTTAACGATTGAATTTTTCGATGCAGAAATATGGAGAATGTTAATTGATGCATTAAATGTAATTGGGGTTGATAAATAATTCCAACTGCAAGGCACTGTGAGAAATGACCCGTTTTTGGTCGCTGTCATGCTTTCTGTAGCCGAAGTAATTCCACACATCTGACGTTGCATTTCTTTTTACTACAAAATCTTCGTTTTTTTTCGGTGTTTTTATCCTGTCCCTCATTTTTACGCTGTAGTGAAATGATGACTAGAGGGAGCAAGTTGATCAAGAATGTTTGTGATTGGTGGTTCATTCTGTGATCGACATCTTTGTTAGCTGCGCGTGCAAAGCCGCCTGTCGGCTCCATATCCAAAAACCTTTAAATTGACCTAAATTATATTAGACAGACTGTTGTGGATTGTTTAAGAATAAGAACAGTGTGACATTTGTTAGTTTAGAAAAAACACCAAAAGCGTTGTCTACGGCGCTTAATTTAATTTGCCTTACTTGACATCGCACATCCTGCGATGTGACTATTGCACATGTGTACATCGCAATGACAATGCCAAAACGATATATCGTGCAGCCCTAAGTAGCACTACTATTTAGACCTGGAGAGTAAAATGGCAGCACAGCGTACTGAGGAATTTCTTTTCAGCAAACCACATCTTCGGGGATTTCAAAATCCTACACAGTAGGACTGATACTTTGCTCAAATGCTCATACTTGTCCTCAAAAAAATTGCCTGATACCAAGAACCGACCACTTAATTGCCAAATGATATTAAAACTCAAAGCTGCTGCATTTTTTTTGTGTAGCCCAATCAGGTTTTGGCATCTAGCAAGAGATTTGTCAACCAGAAATATTTGGGAAGGATAAATGCACAGAACACCGGCATTGGCAAATTGCCAAGTATACATGCATGATGGCAGCAGTTTGGAAATATTTTAAGATAAGGGACAACGACAGAAGTAGAGCAGACTGAAAGCTCTGTTCTACTAAAGTGTTGAGGAGGAAGGGACAGCAGGTCATTTATGCAAGCAGTTTGATCAATCTAAAGACACATTAAAGTGCAGAAAACACAGTGTTTGCTAATGCTAGCAGTGAAAGACTGCAACAACAAACCTTAGCGCAAATTCTGGAGATGCAAGAGAAAACCCCGAGTGTTGTTCTTCATGATTAATAAGTTCATTGAAGCCATTTTACCAGCCTTCCGTTTTTCATTCTTTGCACTGTGCAATATGTTTCTCTCATATTTCACAAGCAAAGTGGTGGATGTGGAATGTTTGCCAAGGGTAGTCACATAGTTTAAGCCATCCGTGTATTTTACTGACCCCATTCTTACTATATTTTTTTAAGCAAGCTTTTCAGTTATTTGCAAAATGGGCTTTGCACATTGTAAGTACATTAATTTTAACAGGCACATTTCCAAATTCTTTAAAATGTGCCGTGGTTAAACTACTCCTCGAAAAGCCTGTTTCATAAAATACTGATTTTAGTCATTTTAGGCTTATTTTACAGAAAATTGCCTATCTCCAGTATATTGAATTTCTTCATAGTAATAATATATTTATAAAAATCCCAGCAGGTTTTAGAGCTCATCATTATTCTGATTTTATTAGTTCTGCTTTTAATGCTGTTGACCACCATCCTATTACACTGCCTTAAGTCAGTAGGATTCTCTGATTCTGTTGAACTGGTATAGAAGATGTATATAGCAGGAAGAAGTTTTCAGGTCAAATTACGGGAATTTTTATCATCACCATTAACAACCGACTGTGGAATAGCACAAGGTAGTATCCTTGGTCCCCTGCTCTTCTCTCTCTATATGCTTCCTCTTGGGAGCTTCTTCAGAAAAAACACTTGGTTTTCATTGCTATGCTGATGATACACAGTTTTACTTACAAGGAGAACCTGATGCTCTTAATGTAACAAATAGTTTATATGCTTGTGTATCAGGTATAAATCAGTGGATCTGCAATAATTTTCTAAAAGTCAATGAAAAAAGAGATGACTATGATAAGCCCTTAGGGAATGAGGGAGAAGATGAAATCAAGCCTGGGTAGCTTACTGTTCTCTCAGTTCTTTTCCTATCTTTCCAAAAATTTTTATTTTGGAAAAATTTTAATCCGGTTTCAGAACAAAGCATAACACTGAGTCAGCTCTTCTTAGAGTGTCGAATGACCGTTTACTGTCTGACTCAGGTAGCTGTGCTGTCCTTATTCTGTTGGATCTAAGCATTGCTTTTGATACAGTGGATCATGCTATTCTCTTGGATCAACCTAAATTATTAGTTGGTATCCAGGGAACTGCATTAGAGTGGTTTAGGTCCTATATAAATGACAGATCTTTCTCTGTTAAGATTAGAAACGTTTCCTCATCTGTGGAGAGGTTCTATTTTAGGCCCAGTCTTATTTTGTACGTATAAGCTTGCTTTAGGTAATTTCTTTAAAAATCATAACATCTCCTGTCACCGTTAAGGTGACGATACACAGTTGTGCCTCCCATTGAGATCAAATGATGACAGTTTCTTAGCGTCTCTGGGTTGAGTGCCTTACAGACATTAAAGACTGGATGGCAAAAAACTTTCTTCAGCTAAATGAGAACAAGACTGAAGTGATTTCTCTTTGGCCCCCCTGACCTAACATCAAACTTTACCACGAATCTAGGTCCTTTATCTATAAACATGCAGAACTATTTGAAAAATCTTGGCGTCATCTTTGATTCTGATATAAAATTTGATAAGTAGATAAACTCAGCAATGCAAACTGGTTTCTACCAGCTAAGAGCCATAAGAAAATTCAATCCTTTCTCTCTTTTAAGGATTTGAAAATTGTCATTCATGCTTTCATCTCTTCAAGACTTGATTATTGCAGTGCCCTTTACTCTGGCACCAGTCAGTTATCTCTCTTCCACCTGTAGCTGGTTCAGAATGCAGCCGTAAGATTCCTGACTGGTACTAAGAGGGACAATTTATCCCCTGTTTTTAGCCTCACTCCACTGGCTACCTGTCAAATACAGGATTTGTTTTTAAACCTTTGCATGGACAGACACCTTCTTTTATTTCTGATCATCTTTGCACACATTATACATCCAGACCCCTTAGATCATCAACTTACTCATTTTTGAAAATGCCACAGTCTAGGTTGAAATCCAAGGGTGATTGCTCGCCTCCTTTGATTAGGTCCTCCGCTACTCTGGAGTTCTTCAAATCTCACTTGAAAACCCATCTTTTTTCTTTAGCATATGCCTGGTAGTCTTTTTATGTGAGCATTCTTGGTAGCTCTTTACTTAAAGTAGTCATCGTAATTCATAACTATTTATACAAAGGCATAACATGCTATGAGATGGAGTGGTGGCTCTGAAGCTAGGGATTCGTGCCAGCAATCGGAAGGTTGTAAATCCTGTAAATGCTAGGATCGATCCCACTCCATTGGGCCCTTGAGCAAGGCCCTTAACCTGCAATTGCTTTGTCCTGGGTATGACATTAATCTACATCCAGCCCTATAAGGAAGTCCTCCAACTTACAGGGAAAATTTGAGGGTTAGTGGCAGGATTAGCACTCCAGCCACTGGAAAAAAAACTCACAGTGTTCCATTCGGACAAGTCTGCTGCTGCACAGCTGCACTCAGGTTCTCAGCCTGAAGGTAGATCGTTGTGTGGTGGGTGCGGCAGCGTGCTGTAATCAGTGTGTGCTCCTTACCTCTCCTCTCCATAACATGTTATAGCCATGTTTATTATGCATTCTGAATGCTCTATGAAGCTCTCATTTATAATGCACTATAATCATTTTACCCCAGCCTTTTAGATATATTTTTTCTTAATTTCTTTTAGCTGCCTGCAATTTAACTTTTTAATTTTCTTAATGCATTTAAATATAAATCTTTATGCCTGTTTTGTTCTCTTATACTTTAATTTATTTTATTGTATTCTAATCCATTTTATCCTGTTGTTTTTTCATTTTACCCTTTTATTACTTCTTTTATCTCCTACGATTCAGTTTGTCCATATTATATATAATCATTTGACATTACCTATTTGCAATATCTGTTACCCATATCTCTGATGGCTTATTGTGCATAACTGCTCTGTTTTTCCCTTCTTCATGACTGTTATATATGCAAAGCCAAGCATTGCTAGGTAAAATTCTGCATTCATTACTGTACCCCAACGTCGTTTCTAAGAAATGTCTCCCTGCTATATGCCATGTTATTACAAGACTTGTAAATGACTCCTGGTCCGAAAAAATGTGGTTGTAACTCTGATGATATCCTCTCCCCATTTTCAATCTTTATTTTTTGACAAAAGTTCTGGAGCGTATTGTCTTGGTCCGAGTGCATGATTAACCCCATGACCATACGTTGTTTGATTCATTTCAGTCTGGTTTTAGTGCTGCATATAAAACTGCCCTGGCTCACATGGCTAATGATCTGCTCATGGCAACTGACTCGGGAGCCACTAGCATACACATCTTCCTTGAGTTAGATACAGCCTTTGATACAGTTAACTATAATTCAGGTCAGGTCAGTTTGGGGAGCATGCACTGGCGCAGCACGTCATCGCACCCACCTCATGGTGAAACGCCTCAGGATCCTAGCTGGCAACCCCCCCAGGCAGACACATGGTCCAGTCCCACACTCTGGAGATGGCCATCCATCTTCCACAGCAAGGTGTTACGTGGGCTTCCCCTCGGCCTAGTCCAGCCACTCAGATCTTCAGCAATGAGGATCCTGCGAGCCAGATCACCCTCAAGGAAACATGCCACATGGTCGTAGTGTTGTAACTGACTCTCCTTCAAAATCCAGGTAATGAGCCTCATTTGGGACTCCTCTAGCAACCGCTCATCCAATACAAAGTCAAACCAGCAAAGTCTCCAATGAGACACAGTACCGAAGGAGTCCAGTCTTCCTCTCAGCTCATTGGATAGTGTCCATGTCTCACAGCCACACAGCAAGTCAGGGAGCACCAGGACTCTAAAGACTTGGACCTTCGTCCTCCTGCAAAGATATTGGGAGCGCCACACACCATCCGTGCAATCTCAGTGAGATTGGGTGGTTCACAGCTGATTGGAGGATCAGCCCTGAGAACTGTGGACCCATAGATGTCCAATGTCCTAGCCGAAGGATCATAAGAACATAAGAAATTTACAAACGAGAGGAGGCCATTCGGCCCATCAAGCTCGTTTGGGGAGAACCTAACTA